>JTDE01003614.1:54123-72784 GCA_014338405.1 Paragonimus skrjabini miyazakii
ACAGAAACAGTAGATATATATATACATATATATAGCTGGCGACCGTTTCGAACTAGCCCATCACAGTGACCAACACTGAAGGACGCCTGCGCTTAACCATTACCATAAGTGACTTGCGCTGCACTACTTGTGATTCTGGTCACATCACGTATCCAGTGTACACCCGAAGAGATAAGACCGGTAGGCCGATAGGCTAGCACGAAACTGAAATCCTTATTTTTCGAGAAATAAACAGAGAGAAACTCCAGTTGTAAGATCAGATTTGGGAAGAAAAATACTGAACATATAATGCAAGAAGTTTTTCAGTATTGGAGTATATGCTGGTACAGTCTATGAGGGATATGGAGGAAAAACGAAAATCATAGTTGGACTAACAAACAAACAAAACATTTATCATACAATACACAAACACGGCCGAAAAAAAAAGAAAGATAGAAGGCGACAAAAACCCAAGTTTCTTAAAACGAGAGCAGGTGAATTGTTAAACGGCAGTGGTTGTAATTCGATGCGAGCGAAAGAAACGGATATAACTGACATAACTTATTTGAGCCTTAAGTGCTCGTTGTCTCTAGGCCGACTGTATACTGTGAACACCTTAATGAACTACCACTCCGAGAAGGCCAACTTATTCGAGGCCGCACACTTTGCAGCACCATATAGTCATGTCACCACGACCTATGACACCTACGGGTTTTTTGCGAATCACGCGTTTCGCTTCACGGTCGTACAATAATTGATCAGTGAACCTTCGGATACTCGTCTTGATCATATTTCTCCAGACCTTCCGGTTCAATGCTAATTCCTCTCAACATCTCAAATAGATTACGAAAGACTTATCTAGATAAAATCCTGATATCTCCGATTTTGACCATCAGGATTTAGCATACCGAGTTTCACCTGGCCTTTTCAGCAGCTGCTTTGGACAGCGGTCATCGTCCTTCTGGCGGATGTAACCTAACCAACGAAGCTGATTTAGCACCAAAATGGCTTCGGTCCAATCCCTGTCCATTTGCCAGAATACCTCAGTGTCCGGAACCATTCCCAACCACCGAACACTCAAGATGCATCTCAGACAATGTAACTGAAAACGGCTCATATGGAGCACATTTTGCTGATACATTGTCCACTTCTCATTGCCGTACAGCAGTAGGGACAGCACTGTTTAGTGGTAGTCACAGAGCTTTGTGGCCAAATTCAGGCTGTGGTTCTTCAAAACACGTCTTACAAGACGTCCAGAAATAACAATAATCTTCGCCACACGAATTTATAACTCGCGATCTGCGGACAAATCTGACGACCATTTGCTACCCAAGTAACAAAAGTCCGCATAGCTGTCGACGACGTCGCCGTTGATGTGAATTTCAGGCGCAAGTACAGGAAAAACACCTCCGCCCGGAGTAAACTAAAAGAAAGAAAATGTCTCACCTGTGTTTATATCCAATTCAAACTTCGATGCCGCGGTCACAAAAACCCTGGCTAATCGCCGAAGTTCGTCTTCACTGTGTGCGAACAGCGCGCTGTCATCTGCGAACAGAAACATGGGGATCGTTGAGCTAAATTGCTAGCTTGAGACACCAAGACTTGGAATATTCAACACGCGCCCATCCGTGCGGTACTCAACTTCAACGCCGTTCTCCGCCGAATCTTCAAAAGCAACTGTTAACATTGCGGTCACGTATAAACTGAATAAGGTTGGAACTAGGGCACGGCCCTGCTTTACGCCAGTGACAATGTGAAAATAATCAGAGGGCGATCCACACGACTGTACCTGCGTCATTCTGACCAAATACAACATTCTAACCAAGTTGGCGAACTTACCTGGACATCAAAATTTATCAAGCACTGCTCACAACGCCACAGGGCTCACGTAACCATGAAGAGGGCATACAGCGTGCGGTTGAGTTCACAACACTTCTCTCAAATCTGTCGAGCAGCAAACACCAGATCAATCGTACTGCGACTCGTTCGGACTCTATACTGTTCCTCAGGAATATTGGCCTTCAGAACGTCCGCACTCAGTCAGTTCGGCTGGATCCTTGCAAACATTTTTTTAAGGCGGCTCCCCAGACTGATTCCCCGAAAGCTGTCGGTGTACAGCTTGCTACTTTAACCTCTGAACACAGATACGATCAAGGCATCATTGAACTTTTATGGAATTATTTCCTGCTTCTAGGTGAAGTGAACCAGCAGGAGCAAGACGCGTTCCAAGACTGGTCCACTATTCTTCAGACTTTCTCTTGAGAATCCACCTTAACTGGCAGTCTATCTGTTTCGCAGATGTCTGACAACTATTTGAATCTCTATCAAATTCAGGACGAGAGCGAGTGAAAACTTTTTATAGTTCACGGTCTCCCAATCAACGGCAACAGGACGACTTAACAGACTTCCAAAGTGCTAGCGCCAAACTTTCAAAAAATCCAGTCAGCATCAACCAGGGATTTCAGCGAATCGTAGAACTGCTTATGTTATCGGCGGTCAGCATAGGCTTGCATCGGCTCACCTTGCTCCCTCCAACAGTCGTCTTTGACTTCGCGGAGCCGTTTGGCGAGTTTGCGGTGAACACTACGGGTACATTTTGGAGAAAACAAACGTTTCATTTTTCTCTCGTATCAGGCTGCAGATAGTTGTATTGTTGTCATCGCACCATTCCGATACCGATTTTCTCCTTAGCTACTGATGTGATCCGTTCCTTCAGCTGATACCACATACCAGCGGGTGAAGTGGATACAGGACCGTCTTTCAGACGATCGGCAATCGCACGCCGAAAAGTAGTCCTTATCTTTGAGTTCTTCGGCCGTTTGACATTCAATTTCTGTCACCGTCCGAATGATCCAATATAAAAAGGTTTGCATATATGAATGAAATTTTGGTCACGACCAGTCCATGATCTACGCTTTTTTTTCAGCCGCGCCCATCACTCGCGTGATACGCACTTCACTGTCACTCGATCATGTAACTAAGCGAAAGGTGATGACCGATTCGAGGGTTAGTTCAATTCATGCCATCGTTCAGATCCAGCTCGTAAGTAGCACGCAGATGGAGCACGTGATCACAGTTTTCATTAATTGAACCAATGGCGTGGGGGCTGTTGACTGGCACCCAACTCGGGCGTTGAATTCACTCAGAACACACAGTCGATCACTTACTGACGTCGAGCAGATTGTGGTGGACAGCTGATGATAGAACCGGTCATTTTTATCATCGGCGTGATAGAGTTAGACCACTAACTATACTAACTAACACTAACGAATGTGGCACACTTACTTCAACCCAGTCGCAAGCACATGGGCATGGTTCGATGGCTGATGCTGTGTGGTTTGCCTATCACCGAATAACTGATGCGGTCGGCCGCTGGCAAACAGAGACCGTGCTTCCGCGCACCGTCTACCGGGTAACCCACTCAGTGGCAGATGTACCCAACACCTGTTTCTCAGAGCTTACTTTGATCTGCAAGTCTAATTTCTTCTAAGGTTGCGACATCGATACTGTAGCAGTTCAGTTCAATGGCGATCAGTGCGCTGCGGCATTCTGACCTTACGATGTTGCATCGTTTCGGAGGTATACTCACTTGTCCTGTCCGACAACTTCTTGTGTCCACCATCACGCCTCAGATTGACATGTGGGACCTCACCGGGAGTCTCTGATTCAACAAGTTAACCTGTAGGACACAAGGAAATAAGGTTTTCTTGGGGTATCCTATCCGGAACCAATAACTCGAAAGTCCCATTCACTTGACAGTAAAGTTCTAACTCAAACCGGGTGTGTATTCAATAAGATAATTTATTCAGATTAGTGTTGTGCGTGGCAGATGTATTGTAAGCTGCAGCGACAAGCTTACAAAAACTTGTGTGGGATTTTCAACCGTACAGATAAAATTCACCAGGCATTACGGTCAACCGTTGGACTTTCAGAATGTTGGTTGTTTAGGGGTGCAATTTCTAATTCCTTTCTTCCGTACTTGATAAATAGCAGTAATGCAATGTAAATGCAGTCTTGCTGTATACACATAAGATTCGTACTTTACTGCCTAAGCATCCATTGCGGGGTTGATAGTGCGACATACATATTTATGGGTTAAACTGCTTTTTGTGTGGCTGCTTCCCATTGGCCAGTCTGACATAGGTGAACCTGGAAGGACTGAAGTTAGCATAGAAGAAGTACACAAACCTAAACACTACGCCAAAGTAGCAGACAGTCAGGAACACCTTACACAAACAAACCCACTGCCACCTGGTCAGACAGTCATCCGTAGTTTCCACTACGTATAAACATCTTTCAGTTTTACATAAAAGTCCAGTGAATCACTTCTTACCGGTAAGAGTTGTTTGCACCTCTGACTTTCCATTAATATCGTTTTTTGTTGGTGGGTACTCAGGTGATTTTAGATAAGGGTTCCATTACACTTTACGTAGCAAAGGCGAACAGGTTTCCGGTAAAACAACAGAGCTGTCGTTGCTCTGCTCCACAAATGATTATTTTCAAAACCAGTTCAAGTTGCGCATTACAATGAGCCTCGCCAAAAATTTTGTCTGAATGCAAAAGCTTTAATCACATATAGGTGACACTCAATTTAGTTGAACTAAATGTTGAGTACACATCAGTACGTAAGCAGTGTCAGAGTCCTTGCGACCAGTGTATCGTACATGATGCAGACGGTTACAACAATGACTGCATGCCACAAAACTCAGAGATAAGTAAAACATTAGAGAACTGTTTACATGTAAGTTTAAAGAATAAGCACTGTAGTATATCCTTCGACGTAGTTGTTAAAACAAGAATTTCACAGAGTCAGAAATAGGTAGAGAAACTGGTGAATTATATTAAGAAGTAGACATACGAATAAGTCGAGTAACAAACTATAAGCCTGAAACAATCAAAACTAAGGTCAATTCGATGTAGTTTATATTCGAGCGCGAGAGTTGGATATTAAACTTTAACGGGGTAAGTTTTCTAAAAACGTGGTCGTGTGATGAGAGATAGAACAGTAATTCAGTGGACCAACACAGCAGGTTGAACGATTAATCAGCCTGACGTTTTATTACGGATAATTATTGTCGAAAACACCATTTCCTGATAGATTACTTTTCCAAATTATTTTTACAGCTTTTCGTCCAATTTTCATATTTCAGAACGTACTTCTCACTACTCACAAGTAACACGGTTCGACCGTTTATCCTAGCCGTGTTTTTCTTCCTACAGCAAAGTTTGATTTGGCAGCGACGAAAGTTACTTAGGTTCCATGTAGGTTGCTTTCTGTGTTAATCCTCCGTGCTCTGTGGAACAGGGTCCTGGCTAGACGTTTTTTTACGCTGCACCGGACAGAAGCTTTCGAAATGCACATACTTTCCTGTTCAGATAAGCTTCCTATAGGTGGATCTTCCTACTGTGCCATCTGATCTTCGAGTGACTTGAGTGTCCAGGTACCTCGGTAGTCGGCATTCCCACAATTTTGGTTTCCCGTTTTTGTGTCCGTCCATTCAAATCGTCAAACCATGAATTCTGCCACAGGAAATTTTGATTCGTTTAAAATTAGTTACATATCCATGTGTGATCAGAATGTACGAAATGTTACTCCGAGGAACATCGCGTGATCTGCGTCTTTTCACTATCTTTTCTAAAGGTAATCTTTGTTTAAAAAAGAATAGCTGACCATATTAGCCGTTGTGAGAATAAACATGACCATTACTATATTTCACCTTATTCATTAAAATATGGGGCAAGGTTGAAACAAGTTGAAGTTTCGGATGCATGCCAGAAAATTTAGTAGATTGCAAGCGCACTTGAGAAGTTTGATAGATTAATCAATGAATATCTGTAATATATATATTGGAGGTGTGGTGATGATATTAACATGATTGTTATTTTGATTGAGAAAAAATAGGTCAGATTCAGGCGAAGTCAGATAGGGAGTTGCACATCTTATCTATTCCAAATACACTGCGACAGTAGCTAGTACCGATTAGCAGCAGTATAGCTTCAACAAAAGCAACCGCTTGATATTCGGAATGAGACTCTGATAAAGACCGGACAGCAAACAGAATAAGAAAACAATTTTTCTCTTTTACGCAGTGCGCTGCATCTATGATGGCAATTGGGGAAGAAAAACCAGGATATTTGCATGCCACAAACGAACGATGTTTTTACGTACACCATGAATATCTACCTCATAGAGGTGGATTGTTTCGGCTACTTCCCTGAGGTCGACTTTCTGTCCACGACAGATACACAATCGATGGTGATAGTTATGATGCGATTTCACTGATCAAGGGCTACCAGACAAACTGGAGTTTGATAAGAAACTACCGTTCAACAGTGCACACTTTGCAGACTGTAGTCAAAAGTGAGAGTTCATGATTAAGTGGTTCATGCATCGGATTACCAGTCCTTATCACAGTCAGTCGAATGGAAAGACACAGATAGCGATAAAAGAAGTGAAACGACTAACTTTCTGATATTTCTTGAGACAATTTCGGTCATGGGATATTCCTTAAAAATGTGACTAAAACGATTCCAAACACGAGTGTTGCTTACTTGACCGAGTCTAATCATTCTGTTAGTAAGAAAGACGTTTATCGAATTGTCTACCGAGTGCCAAGGAATCGATTAAAAAATGGTGAGATTCCGAGATTTGACCGTTGCCGAGGCCATTGATATCTGATTGCATAACCATGACCTCTGCGATGAGAAGACGTTCTTACGGACACTTGATTTCCTCTGACCCACAATCAGTCAAGCCCACGAATTGGAACAACGACTGCTTATCTGATACCAAACATGCCATCCATAACTTCTAGTGACCGTTTCTCTGACTCACCCTAGTTACTGTTTTTTTATATCCATTGTGTTGTAATTAGCCTCATGGTCAAACACAGAAAGCAAGTCTTGTTGGCTACTTTGTCAGTCTCCTATTCTACTGACGCAACACCAACGGCATTTCGTGCTATCCACTCAACGTCAGAAAAGAGAACACTACGCTTTGCTGAAGTTGTTGCTATCCGAAAATTCAAACCCATGTTGTGTGTTCGGAAACAACTGAAAAATTACCTCATCGTCATACAGCATCTTTTTATAATAGCTGCCTTAGAAGATGTTACCGAGAGAGATGAGTGATCACCAATCATATGAACCAACTAGATAAAAAGGGTTGCTTCTTAAAGGTCACTAAAAACGCTCCTGTGTGGTGCACGTTGACAGATGTCGTCACTATCACGAAAACGGATTATATACGGTCGGGAGGTACTTAGAAGATAGGTATAATAATCAATTTAGTGTTTGTGAATAACCAAAATCACAATTTGGAATCGTCAGCTTGGGGATAGAGGACATACCTTGTTACTTTGGTTGGTGTCATAGACTAGAAGGGGTTGTCCAGATCACATCAACAACATGAACCCAGAACTTGATGGAAGACGGATCGCATAGCCACACACACCTGGCTTTCAAAAACAGTGCGCAGTATAGGATTGTATGATTTTTGATACTGTCTTAGTCGATCTTGAACACGTAGTGTTCATTTTCGATAGGAGTATATAAAAACATAAAATATAACGTTGGATATGCAAGTGTTCTTCCATTGTAACCGAAATTAAATCAGATGTGATCGTAACACGTAAGGTGTGATGCGAACCAATTAGAATAGCTCGGGTGCTACCGTTGCTTCGGCGGTTCAGCACAACTTTACGGTCTGGTTAACTTAGCGTGTGGCTTTCGGAGTGAGGCGAACTAGTTGGTCGATGATGGGTGCACCTTTTCTGTTTGTGACTGAATGAGCAGGTTTCTCCAATTGATTCATACCGAAGGTTGATGACCGCCAATTCATTATTGTGACTTCAATCATGTCATCACAAATGCAAATTACAGAGTGAGAAAAACGTTGGTAGGCCCATGAGCAGACCAAATTAATTAACAACCTATTGGATGAACCGCATTTCGTATCACTCAGTCTAACGATCATTCGGAAGAAAGGATTTATCTAAACAGGTCAACATAAGTTTATGGTTTACTTTCAAATAGGTGAGTAGGTACTTCTAACCTGAAATAGACAATGCAACTGGAAGTTTTCGTTGAAACCCAACCTATCGGAAGCTGATATATTCGATCTTATTCACCGAAGCATATACATTTTGATTCAAACGAGAATAATGCTACTCTTTCCAAAGTGATCTTTGAAACATTATAATTTTCAACGCTGAAGGTTCACTTCAGATGTTCCTATTACTTGTCATTTTACCGGTATGACCTATGAAAAGAACAACAGAATTTCACTGCTCGGAAAGATAACAGCGACAGGTTGACTATTAGGAAAGAATTGTTCTCTGAAGTACCAGTGGAACTAGATGGAATGCAACCACTTACATCCTGCATTGTCACATTTGAGACACATATTTTACACTTTACTGCAAACACAAAATAAAATTGTTCATTTTCTAAAACAACAATGAATTGATACTTATATCTCATTCCTCTGGACTGTAGAATTTGTGTAAAACTATCAAATATTCGAAATAGCCAACACGAACCATTAGCCTGAACTTCATGGCGAACTTGCGGAGTGTATCCGCGACAGAATTATACAGAAATGGAGTATTTATTATGGGGAGTTGGATAATGCTTACTTAGTAGGAATGAAAACAGCAAAAGGATTAAGAGCCCAGGCAAACAAAATGTTAGTGAAGTGTATTTCGTTTATGAAAAAAATTGAATTAGAAAAATAAATGCTTGCAAATTAAACGCTGGGTTACGTGTTTTCACACAGTTTTGTGTAAAGTGAATTTTGTAAGTTTGCGAATATTTTGCATGCATTTTCAGTTATGTGAATATGGAGATCCCCAGGAAAGTTGACCAAGGTTGCGCATGCAGAGCATAGTGCTTCTGCAGAAAACACGTAATCAGTTAACCGATGACTGTGGTCTATACGTTCTCACTCAGTAATAGCAAAACATCAAAAGACATTACAAGGTTTTGTTAGGTTATACCATACATACATTTTTACAGACCAGTCGACGGAAAATATTAACCACTTCACTTTCCAAAGTGCCAACTTGTTAGCTTCAAATGGCGTCACTCGTTGAAGTGCAGAAGATGGGGTTACACTTCTCATCCTTCACCATTTGTGGCGTTGTGGAAACGTCCGAATGCCAATTACGCGAAAGACACACAGTGAGCGTATACGATTGATATTAGTTTACGACTCAGAGACCTAGTTTATTTGCATGGAAGATTCCGCAGTCGGGTCAATATTCAATAATCGACCTGTGTTCAAGGTCACAATTTTTATGTGACTACAACAATTTTACTACTGATATCCGAAGCAATTGAAATGCGCTGTCTAGTTTTACTGAATAGTGTACTTTGTGTGCCGAAGAACCACACACCAAAACGCACATCGTCCAGTGTGGCCGCTGACAATCGGAAGAAATCTCAATACGACAACGCAGTCGCGAGCAACAAAAGCCATGACTGTTCAACCGTGCGAGAACCGAAGTACTGCCTCTCAGGTTAGAAACAGCGTGATCGTCAACAACACCGACTAGCAATGCTCTTATGCCTTCTATCATACCACACACAGTGGTGTGTTATCATCCACAAAGTAGTCCCCGCACGTTTACAACATTTAGTTTCGCACTATATTAACCCACTTGTTTGTCTGATATTGTCGGAATCAACCACCAGCGTCGACGTTGAGTATTGTCTGTTGTAAGCTGAATGTCAACGGTATTCAAGAGAAAACCTTGACTATCGTAATAAAAATTGAAAACTATTTGCCACCGGTGAGTAGACAGTGGAGCCCATGTTATCTGTGGCAACACCATATAGCCTAAGACACACACCAAAGCGTTATCCAACCATGAAAACCAAGTCCTAATTAGGGAAATAAAGAAAAGGAAGAAATGGGACTCAAGTACTACAAGGCCTGTCATGTCTAAACTCAAACAAGAAAGATCAACTTCATATTTAACACGGTGAATATAAAAGTGACATAAAGGGGTTATATGTAAGGCAGTTCAGTGAAGCAAAGGCAACATTCATGCCAGCGAAACCGATTAACTATTACCCCTTCTACGTCACTAATCCGAAGAAAGAACGTGACATACAATGGTTAATTTAAAAACAACTGCCTCAATATTAAATCATCACTTTCCCACCATCGGCAAAATGGTCGGTACAGTGAACAAGTAGCCATCATCCTTAATGAGTGACCCAACCATGGACTTTTAAGGATTAAACATGTGTATGTTTCACCATACCTTTTCTGACCTTAACACAATTAAAGTTACATTACGGTTTTATTTACATGAGGTACTAAAATTCAGCAATACTATATGGGTGCTTCCAGCAACCAATTGAACATTTTTTTTTAAAAAAAATACAAACCAGGCAGCAGAGAGCTCGCTTCATGAACTGTGACAAACTGAAGACCAAACATAATAAATTTATAAGATAGGAGGGGACAATTAGTCAGATACTGGCTGATTGCAGCGACGCAAGGTGGGTTAAACATGCATCCAGTAAATAGGTTTGATAATCACTGGGGTCATATTAAACGGAACGGCAGTAAAAGTGTGGTCTCTTCAAACTATGGGTTCGTTTAAATAAAAAAAAATTGAAATCAGCTTAGTCGTGAGCGCCTAGACGTGTCGAAAACAGAGATAACATAGAAGTGAGGATTGAATGTCGCCAACAATAGAAATAACGACCATAGTCTTCGATAGTAATATTCAATTATCTAAACCAAAGGCTTGAGAAAACAACCGGCTGGCACTGCAGACAATCTGAAAGAAAGCAGATGTACACAGATCGTACAGTCAAGTTATGTGAAGTTGATAGCAGGTCGGGTGTTGTTGTCTACTGTGACGTCAATTGACGGTATTACGAAGAAAGTCATTTCAAAAACTTCCAAGATTACAAACGGACAGACAACAGACTTATGACCCAGTATATTTTCCGGTACTAGTGTGATATCGACAGTTCTTCACTTATCGGCCATGTTTGTTGAGAAAACTACGTAAAAAATGAGATAAATGGTTCAACTAAAACAGAAACAAATTCGTCTTAGCAGTAAATCTGAAAATTTACTTGGTCCATCTATTTTGAAAAGCTGTAACATTAATCGCAGGAAGAGGTAACCAAGTCCGTGTGATATATATATATATATATATATATATATATTTAAAAAGGAGACGTTACCGTAGAAGATTCATGGTCTAAACTCTTTAGATGAACACATTTGCTTGCAGATTGATTATTCTGATGGTTTCCAAATATCATTGTAAGTTTGGTTTTTAAGATCAGTGAGAATTCAAGTTTCGTCCAACTTGTCGCCCTTAAGTCTACCAAGTAGGGTTCTTCACTGCCATTCTGTTGTCAGTTCCGTAAACAATCACCGTCTTCTTACAAAACCTAATTTAGCTCAAGTGAAACAAAAAACTTATCAGCTAGAAGGTATACAATTTCAATTGTAAATCACACGTTAAACACATGAGTTAAACGAACCCGTGTAAATCAATAGGTAAAAAATGGAGTTATTTCTGTCAGTTTTCTTAGCTGTTGCGCTTCATTTCGTTCATACGCTAAAGACGATCAGCCGTTTTGTGGTTAACTTACAAATGCATCCACCACGGTTTTAGAAAAGGTTGAGAAAGGATTTCGTGTAGAATTGGTCCCAGTGACCAACAGTGAAGTAGTGGACAGCTGCTTCGAACTAGTTGGCCTGATCAGTACTGCGCACGATCCTGCGGCATGAGACATCGCTAGAGACATTCACTAGAATAAGTGTGTCACATTCAAACCACCATCTGCTTGCAGACAGGCTAACTCGTGAATGGGTATTAGCTCAAACCAATATTAGCTGAGTAGAGCAGTCACGTACAAAGGTGTTTTCGGGAAATGTGTGAACGGATTATTTTTATTGATGAACCCATCAAATTCAGCCGTCTATTCTCAGTTATTTGGAGATTTGGTGTTGCCATCACTCTACACATTTCTCGGTTTTAGGTCAAGCGACTGGGCACGTAACCAAGACAACAATGCAATAAAAAGTGACATAGCCCCTGTGGATTACCGTTGTCGTAGCCGATGGGAATGAAGAGCGGCTGATTAGACATTCTGAGTAAGCAATTTGGAGTAGCGATAATTCACCTAGAATCTGAGTTGGGTATTTCAAAAATAGTACACTAATCAACAGAGGAAGGATAAAATGAGTAGGCTGTAGTCCTGTCGGCAGATCTGTCAAATCACGCAGGCTTTGAAAATTTGTGAACCAGATCTCTCTGCTAAAGTTGCACCCTCATTTTAGCATGAAGATCAAGCGGTTGGCTTTCAGAAACCGTATGGTGGTAGAAAACAGTGGATAAGAATAAGGAAAGCTAGTTACCGACATAAAATTGTTCTATACGATGATGCACTTGCACACACTTCGAAGTAAAAGCATAACAACGAAATTAGCGCAAAACAACTCCTCACCACAAACCAAAGCCTATATAGAACGCCTCTGACAGACGTGGATAGTGGAACACCGCGTAATGACCGATATAATACTAGTTTATCGTCGCTCTAAGGTAATTATGATACATAGGACGCATGCCGTCTGGATTTTTATGGAACAATACGAGTCTAGCGAAAATCAATTCACAAGATGCAAACAACATTCCTTCAGAGAAATAATGTGCCCTAGTCTCTACACAAACGATTCGGGATGCTAGTACTCCAACCTGTATTCCACTCTGTGACCGGTCTTGTCCTTGGCTGCATTGTTCCAGAGATAGCCTGAACAAGATGCCATTCTGCTATCCGACAAATAACATCATATGGACACTAATTGTGACGAGTTTTATGCAGCGCGCGTGACTTGCCAGTCACTTATGACTACAGCCAGGGTGGAGTGGCAACTCGAAATACATGTCGTCTTCATTCGGACCCTAATGGGGCGTTAGTAAGTAACGTGCCGCCGCTGGCTCTTTCGGGCTATCTCTGCTCGGCAGAAAAAGTGATGGAGGAAAATCATAGTCGGTTTGACAGTGAGCACCTTGAAACAATGACGCTGCACCAACTTCAAAACTTCGTGACAGCAGTAGACAGTGAAAAGCTGGCAACCTGAGGTGGACATCGCCTAACCACAACAATGGGAAGGGAGCTGAGGAGTCACATACCAACACGTTAGCGAATTAAAGCCACAAACTGGAGAGTCAGGAGATTGCTGATTAGCCGACTTACCTGATACTTAGATAAGCAATGTGGGATTTTGGTAGATGTATATTGAACATCACTCACAACTAGTTGTGGCTTTTGCATTCTCATAGACAGTCAGTTGCTTTTCGAAAAGTAACGTCGTTTTACTAACATTGTTGTTGTGATCGCAAAACACAATGATACAGATGTTTTAGCTGAACCAGATGATTGACAGTGTGGGACGGTCCATCCCAACAGAGGGTTCCTTCAAGGGGATATCAAGTTCGTCTGGTCTCGAAATTTTTGTCACAGAAGCGTACTGAAATGAAACACGTACAACAAGAGAAGTTATGGACATTAGAAACATATTGGCAACGATCTGTTTGACTGGCGAGCCATTTACGTCGTTTCATCTCGTGTTGCTATGCCGACCTTGCAAACTATGAGGTGAAATGTTGACATTTTAAAATAGCTCACTGTTGTAAACCCTCGAAAAATGCTCCGGTTCGTCCACGGTATAGTTACGCGCTTGTTTGAAATCGGATTCCCCTTCTCGTAATAATTAACACTGAAAATCTTGGTCCTGAAAATAACGTGACTGTCCCCGTTAGTTGCTCCCAAGACAAACCAAAAGACGGGTGGATAAAGTAGTTGTGTTCCCCTCTACCAACGAGTGCGACAATAATAAAATTACGGCGTATTTATTTATATGGTGCGTGGCGACCTACAAACATTCTCCAACCAGGAAGTCGAAGGGCAAATAGTAGTTAAGGTCACTAAGCCATCAATCAGCATAGCGGAATAAGGAACGAACGGGCAAAAAATAGCGAGTTACCTCTCGACTGTTCACGACATTTCCGTTTACTCTGATTTGATGAAATCGATTTTTCGAGGAAAGAGGCGGTTTGGGACGAAAATAATGGACTCCTTAACACATACACTGTCCTTGTGTTGAGTTAACAACTGTGACTAACCATGAACTCAAAATAATGATCACCGAGGCAGGTAAGCAAATTGTTCGAAAAGCTATCGCAGGAAAAAACAGCAGAGTTCATATTGGGACAACGAACGTCGGCGTGCTTGTATGAAATAGTCGTCTCATTATTATTGCAAATGCACTGCTGTCTGACTTTGAGGAGAATTTTGATTATGAAGGGTAAGCTTCCAGATATCAGTACGGATAGAACTGGAGAAATTGCAGCAAACTTTGGGGCCAACATGACGAAATATTTTGAAGACGAAAGATACGCTGAAAAAGACATTTTCTAATCTCGAAAATGTCGGGCATTAAAAATGGGACTTTCGATAGGTCAACGAATAGACAATATCTAACATTTTTTAAACTTGGTGATAACATTTAAGTTTAAGTAGCTTTTCCGTTAAGCAAATCAACAGATTCTACCTGCAAGTGTGGAATCCAACTTTGTGAGTGATAGGTAGCTGTGTAAGTTTCAACGGACCCTTACTAAAATCCTGACAGTTCGCTGTGCTTTTCGCCAACACAACTACAAGTGTAACGCAAACATTGTCGTCGCGACAACTCATACAAATATGTCTTGACAACTGGTTGGCACATGCATGACGCAGGTTGGGCAGTGTTCGTCAGTGATGCAGCGATCAGCCCTAGCCCAAATGGAATAAGACTACCAGTGGTAAAGAAACAAGAAGTTTATCTGTTCCAATCTGTCCTAAAAATCGACTGGTTATCGACCATGTCCGGGTCACCGCTTCTAACAAAATCATATATCTGCTTCAAGCTGCTCTCCAAAATCCTATACATTTATATCCTGAAAAGTCAAAGTTTAAATAGTAAGGGCCACTGGGATAGTGGACGGTTCTTCATCACATCAGATCCAAGCATACACAGTCTGACAGTTGAAGTCATTCGGGATAAATGTTGAATGGAAGGAGAGGATACAGAAAAAAAATCCGGAGGGGAATCGACAAGTGCAACGGAGTTATTTGTCGCTATTTGACACAATAAACTGGACCCACAGAATCCTGTCCTAGGAATAAAAACTTACAAAAAACGAGTATCACAGTTCAGCAAAAAAAAACACGTTACAATCGAATGAACGACAGACGAACCAAAGGTTTGAAATCGGGTGGCAACTACACAGAGGAATGTCAAAAACAGTTTTGTGCTGTGTTTATCGTACATAAGACTACTGAAGTTAACACACCCACTGCAGTAAAACCAGATCACGATGGTGCCAACCAAATACAAGCCTACAACAGATTTGTGCGACTGTTACCTCGTATGCGGTTGTCAAATCAAAACACCTGGTTAACGTCACCAAAAGAGGACGCCAGTATCAAAAACCGCATCGTTTCCGTTTGTGAACGCTTAATTATGATGTTTGGGTATGGTTACGGAGAAAACACAAAGTTTCAACGTTAAGCACATAGATACTTAGACCGCGTAACTTGAAGATCGATATCTAATCACAAGCAGTTGTGTTGTAAACAAACAGAAGGAGAAAACAGACTATGTGCACAGGATGACAAATGAAGCAACAGACAAAAGTGCGTACGGGGCGACAGAAAGACGACTTTCGGATACAGTCTATAACGGAAAGTTTGAACGAAGCGTTTAATTTCTATGACGATTTTAATTTCTGTTCTGAGTACTTGAACAGTCATGCTTGTTCCGATCATTTCTCATGTGAAAAAGGAATTGTAGTCTCCAGACCGGAAACGAACAATATTAGCAATGACCAGTTGTAAATCAAAGTACGATGTCCGGAAGAAGAGTGGACGGATCCGCATGTTTTGCGTGTTGCTGTTCAAAATACTGGATGTGCAAGGAGGCCATCACGATTAAAAAATCTTAAATGAACCTGTAGATGCTTTCTTCAGGTCCAACCAAAAATCCGGCGCCGTAATGGTCCACAAACGCTTGCTACTCCACAACCAGGGAATGCATAATTTCGATATGTACATTAATAAAGGTTAAACAAAAACGAGAGCCTGTCTAGAAAATGCACTAGCCAAGACGTTCATCAGGGTGTGATTGTGTATGTGGCGTTCATCTACCAAAAATGGATATCTGTTGGGTTAAATTGCCTGTGAAATAAGTGCAAATAATGATGCAAGGTAGTCAAATCTATGAGGCTGATGACGCCGTACTCTCAGTTGCATCCTCATTGTTTGTTCGTAAGTTACAAGCACCTTGGTGTTCAGTTATTGGGTTTGGACATAGCACTATTGTGTAGAAACCCGCCTCATCCCTTTTTATCGTTACAACTGAGATACATTTCTGTGGATTTTTTCGTGGTCGTATGCAGCTAAAATTTGATGCTAACAACTGACGTACTGGTGTTCATGATAAGGATGAATATCCCAAAATTTTGGTCAATAACAGGCTGAAAATGGAACTTCAAAAGCCGCCATGGTTGAGTTTTAGGAACATGGCAGGAACACCTGAGCCACACTGAAATTGTTGCCCGTTAGGTTCACCTACAACACACCGACTTAGACCTACATATTCCTAGGCCAGTATGCTGACAAGACCAAAAGTACCCACTACAAACAGATGGGGAGTTAAAAAAACCTCATGTAGTTTCGCATTTAACAGCGTGGTCAACAACCAGTATTAGCCCGAAGTTGAGATATCATTAATTTCAGTTTTTCAATACAAAAACACCTTTTTCCGTACGAAAACGATTTCACCCAATCAGAATGGACGGAAATTCCCACAGCGATCTCAACACAACTCTCAATAGTTTTCACCTACCTGACCTTCAGTTCATCGCTCTCACTGCTTATCGTGCCTATTTTTAGTAACTCTCCTTCACCATTTTGACTCGAGAATATTGTTAGGTCGTTGTGTGCACTACATAAATGCACACACTTTTTGTTAGCACGTTTCGGGTCCAAATAGAATGATTTATTTTTCACTCGCCTTGTAATTGAAATTGGAGGCGAGGTCAAACGCGTCACTCTTTTGGAGACAGATTTTGTTTTGTTCACCTCAAGTCAAGAAAGTCAAGTCCCATCGGAAGCTAGTGATAGTCACAGTGTCTAAAGTTACATGATTGATGATTTCATGGTGTGCTTTTCACCACAAGTGGTGTGTATGTGTGACCCTTTATTTACATGAGCTTAACCGGATAATGTTGTGATTCGAGTAGTCGTCCACCTCAACAAGGACGAAAAGTATTCTCTAAAACAGGAGTACCAAAAAGAAGGGAAAATAGAATGACACCAAATGGAACTAGAAACGATGCGCAAGCGCACACACCATTGACCATGGTGCGCTACCATCTTGGACTGCGTACACAGCTGGCTATTTGAGTGAGCACAAGGTACCCAATTGAACAAGCAACGTACACCCACACAATCCACAGTTTTCGTACTTCATGATCAACTCACAGTTTTACCCAAATATCGATGGTCTCGGTAAATAAACTCCTGTGAGGTAAACGTTCAGATGGCAAGTGAAGTGTAACTGGAAGAAATTTTCCTTTTTACCAGTTGATCGTGCATCTGAAGATTTTCGAAATTGGTGTTAGTGAACGACCGCGCTGCTAACTCAATCGTCCTACTTGACGTGACATAACTGGCAAACACGACTGTTAAAAAAACTGTTGCAAATAGGCCACGGTTCCAAACCAGTGAGCAAAATTGAACTGAAGAGCAGGTAAGTAAACGGATTAAGTAGTAATAATGCGATGTGCACACCTAGAAAAAGAGCTGACATCGACTTTGAGAAAGTACAGTATTTCTGAGTTTCGCCTAAAGTCTAGAATGTGAAATATTGGCAGTCCCAAAATGAACGGAGCACTACACTTTGCTTTTCATTAACCTAGCTAAATAACACGCAATTGTGAGGTTGGTATATCGGAAGTGTCCAATCCCATAGACTCTGACGCGGCATAGGAGTTCTAAAAGTAAACACGAGGTTGGGGCGTCATAAGATTTATACATCATGCGAAACAGTGGTCAAATTGTGGCTTAAATCCGGATGGAGTTTGACAGAGTGTAAGCTCCAAGCCGAGTACAGCAAACCTATTCGAATAGGATCGTAAAAATGGGAATTAAACAGACTAACCCAGTCGAAAGAACAGAGTTCAGTTGGAGATGAAAAACACAAAACCAGTCTGACGGTGTTATCGACCCACCAAATAACACAACTAAGTCAAATCACATAGCGCATCAGTGAGACCCAAAACAGTTCTGTTGGAGAACAGCTCAGCGTGACAATCACACACTCGGGACAACGAACGTGTCCCGATTTGGACAGACAAAACAATAACAAATTAGTCTCGCCGAAGTGTAGTGATATGCCAGCGTCATCGATCCTTGAACACACTTATAATCTCAATTCTACCTAGAACAAGCCTCTTGAGTAAGTTACACAAAGGCCGAACGCTGTCGAGGCAGTGTCAGTTGACAAAGACAAACCTTTCTCAACGCAGTATCAGATTGACTTAGTAACTGGAGTGAGTGTTTATGAATCTTTCACGGTGCACGTGGAACTTTTCTACATACA
>JTDE01003615.1:9731-29491 GCA_014338405.1 Paragonimus skrjabini miyazakii
TTAACAGGACAGTTACTGTGGTTCTATTTCGAGACGATCGGGCAACCTTATCATTACTCACAAGCGAAAGTGGTTGAGCGTTCACATATGATAATTCGGTAGTGCCTAACGTGAGGTCAATGGCGCAGTGGTAAACACGGTTGCCTCATGAACAGCATGTCCGTGGTTCAAGTCCCGACAGTGGCGATGATATGCACTACTGACGAGCTCTAATGAGAGCGAAACTCGAGTCTAGTGCTTCTTTTCGAAAGAGGCCGACTGGGAAGTCTATGGGGATGCGACAGCTGTGATCAATTGTGGGTGATGTTCAAATTGAGATACTACGAATGTTAACCCGTGTGGATTACAGAACTGCATCAGGATAAAATACAACTGGGTCTGAATGTGAAATTATTGATTCGACACTACCGGTATCAACAATAAAATTGTGACTTTCGCCAGAAGCAGATACTAACGTTTTAAAAATATGAGAAGTGTTTTGCAGCAAAGTAGATGAAGAGAGAGTAGAAATGTTGAGTTAACGGTTGGACATTCGAATTAGAATTTGTCGTTAAGTGACGTGAACGTCTAGACTTACATACCGATTGAATATGACCCACTTTACCACAGCCGAAGCACTTTACCTGTCTTTGTGAACATGAATATCGGAAATGATTGCGTCCACAAGATGCGCGTTTCTCAAATTGTTGTTGAATTGCATTCACATTACTTCCTGTAGAAAATTGAACGGATGGTCTTGGCACACGGAAGTCAGTACGCGGTTTGAATGTGTTATCTTGTTTCGGCCTTAAATTGTTGCCTTTATAATAATTGCAGAGAACCTCAGTAGCCTTCGTAACTTGTCTTACGTCCTCATACTGTTCACACACTTTACGAATGACCTGGAATCGTTGATCATGATGCAAGAGAAGCTTCTGTTGTAGCTCTGGCAAGTTACCACCAGCAATCAACCGGTCACGTAGCTGGTCCTCTAACTGGATACCGTATTCACATCTGGCCGCTTGTGTTTGTAACTGTGAGACGAAATCACGAATCGATTGAGATTCAGACTGAATTTGTTACGGGACGACTAAAGTATACAAAGGACAGCGATCACAGTCAGTCTCGACGCAATCCAAGACTAGAGGAAAGACGTAACGAACAATCACAACCAGTGTATTGATGATACAGAGACGAGGCGGCGATCCGCACAACGCCAATGGCACCACGAAAATCAAAGTCCCAATAACAAAAGGTTTTCAAATCGTTCAAGCAAGTAAGTCCAGGGGGAATCAAATGTCACAGTTTTAGGGACCTTCTTATCGTGTGGGACACGTTGAATACGTAGGCGGACGACCTGGAATAGATAACAAGGGAGAGAACGTCAGCGGAAAGTTTAAATCACATGCACAACAATTTCTGTATTGTTACAAATTAACACATTGAACTTGGCTCTTTCAATTGCCACAGAATTCACCGGTTTGAATTGTTGGAGGAGTATTTTCTTTAGCGTAGGATAGGAACAGTTGATTGATGACTCCAGGAAAGCTAAGTTTTTGACAAGGGCATAAGCTTCCATGTCGATGAAATGTAGAAAGAAAGCAACTTTCTTCTTCTCGTCCAAATAAGATTTTGTGAGGCACCAAATGTCAAACCTCTCCAAGTAATTCTCCACTTCTCTAGCATTTGAATTAGTGGATGATCGATCCATTTCAGTAATCATTGTGAATACTGTGAAAGCGCGACGCCAACTGTTGTAATTAGAATTGAACTATATAGGATAACGATCGGACGTATAAGAATCGCAAAACACAATTAAACGCAACAACACAGAACGTATATTGTACAGGATATTGGAATAGTAAAACAATTGCATTACTGAAGGAGACAAAACATGTTAGTCATGTCCATCACAGGAAATCAGCACCGATAATGGCATTCTAAACGTCTGCAATGACGATAATCCAACGAAATTGGCGTCGCAATCCTAGATCCAGCGTAAGTGAGCGCGTGCCGTATGTTGCTATTCGACTTTCATTAGCAGCTTGCAGGGAGGGCGAATTAAGTGGGGAAAGTTTTCCGCTCGTCGTAGAATTACGCTCACTTCGCCTCCGGCATCGATGAGAAATCTGATATCTGTAGACTTATCTGATATGAAAAATAAGCGACATTTTGGAATTAAGTCAGCGACAGTCGTCGCCGTTAATGATTGGCCAGTGCGTTTCCCGAACGGGTAGTGTTGAAAGAGCATGGCTGGTTACACTTCCTTGTACGCTGACCAAAGTTCTGGTGATACCAACAAAATGATGTATTCCTGTTCGGTATATGTGAACGAGGGCGATTGAATGGACGCACACTAAATGATGACCGACCCCGATGAGAAATATGGTTCGTCATCTGCTGCATCTGCATTGTGAGTGCAGTTATTTGTGCGGCAAGTGCGTCATTTGGTTGCTGAGGTGGGGTGGAAAAGCTGACAAGAGCCAGTTGGAAGATAGGTTAGCTTCCAGCATTTTATCTGCAGCGTCAGCTAATTCCATAATGGGGACGGTGGAATTAAACGATGCCAGTTTTTCGCGGGTATGCGGAGGCAGGTGTTTCAACCAGAGTTGTCGAAAAATAGAATCGTCCATTTTTCGGCATCTAAGCAGCTGTTTCATATGTCGGAGTAGTTGCAACGGTTTACGATCACCCAGTTCAATATTGGAAAACAGTTGGTCTAACTTATTCTGCTCCGACAGTCCAATTCTATTTATCAAGGCTTCTTTTAAGGTGGCGTATGGGTATTCAGAAGGCACTTCATTAATAAGATCAGAGAATTCCTCAGCAATCTCAGTTGGGATAGATTGAACTACGTATGAATACATCATTGGTTGTGATTTAACTTTATGAGTCCTGAATATAGCTTCGACCTAACCAAACCACAATCGGGGATTAGAAATACAAAAACTGGGAAGTCGAATAGTAATGAATGCCTCTATGAAATCATTGTCAACTTCAACACTGCACTGAGACATGTCAAAGTAGTAAAGTATCAAAACGAAACAAAATAGGTAACAGAAATTGTCACATCGGGCTCACCAATTTGTAGTGGAACAGATGTGTGAACTACAACATTTCTCGATACAAAAATAACGAGTGAAGTCAAGGACTGGACTCACCAAAGATTGACAATGTTCGTGAGGCATCCAATGATGCTGGAAAGTATTCGGATTGTTCCAAGCGTTACTGAGGATGCGAAGTAAAAGAGCTGGAAGTTGATCCAACAAACAGGATGTTTTAAACTGGATGGCAACCACTGGCGTCGTAGGAAGAACCAGCAAGCACGTTTGGCAGAGTTTATTCGAAAAAGTGTTGTGTTGTTGTTTTTACCCAAGTCAAACAAAAGTGTACAATGTGGTTTGATGCAGCAGTTACGCAAAGTTAACAAAATGAAGTATAAAATAATGAAAACTCTACAAATGAACCAATCTCGTCCAGCCGAATAATTTAGCGCCATCGATCAGCTTCTGGGGCATACTAGTTGGTCGTTTACTTAATTTACAGCAAGGTAGCGCACCTTAATCAGGCGACCTTACGTAGTTAGATAGGGAAATCATAGCGATTCTTGGTGCTGACTTGTTAGGAAGCACAGCAAAGGTGAATCACGTCATATCGATTGATCGATCTGGCTTCGAGTCAACTGATATGTTTTAACTCACTCAGTCCATTAAGCTCAATTAGATTGCAGCTGCGCGATCGAACGCCTGTACACTATGTAAACTGTTCTCACAAGTACACTTTCTAATACATCTCTGTAAAGTGATTCGTTCTCCGTTGGACCTATAACTTTAGAGCCTCTGTGGCCTAATAGAGCTCGTCTCGTTTTTCCAATAAATGCTGTTGGCGCAACTATCTTTTTTCTCAGTTCTGGGCCAGCGATCGTGCGCGTTATATCATGACCTTCAAACTGTTACTCCATGACCATTTTCGTCTTTGTTTGGACTCCTCGGGTAGAGGTAGCCTGAATGGGAGATCAAACCGACAACCCGGTTAAGTTCCGGACATTAGCAAGTTTACAGTGGATTTCAACAAACAGACCACTCCCCAGGCGGTTCTTTTCAGACTTCAAACAATCCACCGTGCATATTCAATTTGTTCTCCTACAATGGGTTCGCAAAAAGATGTACTTGTTTACCATGGTTGAAAATGAATAGGTATCACTCTTGTCCACCTCACGTGACTTCATGATAGGCTGGTCGTTGTTAAAAATCGGAACACTTAAGAAAGACGGAGAGTCACCCAGAAATTTTTCCTGGGTAACACAGTGGTTTCAGTGAGTCAAAGTAAAACATCATACAACAATGATAAATTGATTACAATCATTCAGTGTCAAAGTACGTCTATGTAACATTTATAGAACAGGGAATCATTAATTCTGATAGACATCGCACTTTTAGTCCTTCCGAAAAATGTCCGTTTGTAGGAGCCCAGTGGACTGTTTACTACAAAACTATTAATCCGTTTAGGTACGGATCCGTTAAATTCGGACAACGGGGATTATTCTTTAAAATCGTCAGCCATAAAGAAATATCACGGAGAAACAGGACGTTATATGAAACTAAACCATCTCGTGTCAAATAGACAGAAATCATGAGTAATTAGTCAACATTAGTTTAACACAGTTGTGTAAAGAAATTGTCGAAGTTTTATCTAACTGTCAAATGCTTTAAAACACCTCATTTACACAACAATTTCTCGGGGTTTTTCCAGATGAGGTCTAGGATTTGAACCAACTACTGAGCGAACATGTACTATGCATACTGAGATGTGACGAAAACATACTGAAACGGAACACCGGTTTTAAGTAGCTTGGCAAACCCTGTCTTTCTGTGTACGCGTCTCCCACCGATTTCAAGTATCTGTACTCCGACTGACTCATATAGCCACGTTGTAAGATGTGTAGTTTCCTCGAAATGTTTACTCGCCAGCAAGTCGTCTGGTTGGCAATCGGTTTCAAACCTTCTTTCATTCACCTGTGAAATGTTAATTTTAGTCATCTGCTCGGAAGTATACAACACGCAATAAGTGAACTTTGTCTGATTTGAGAAAAACCCCGTCCTGCGTCAGCTGAATTTGGTTGGTGGTCTCGTAATGTTCGAACAGCGAGTAGTTAGAAGGAGATTTATGTGAACCATCGATAATGTTAGCATGAATTAAGCCTGCAGTCTCCGGTGCATTGGCAGCAGTTTCTTTATCTGTCCTTATAAACCGTTAAACTGAAATTCAGCTTACTTTCTTTGACGAATTCTTGCACTTTGATCCCAATTAAAGCACCGCCACCTGTGTGAGTGAGAACTATTTGGTGGACACGCTGTGAATATGCTTCAAATCACCACCGAAGTAGTTGGGTTTGTCTGTGATGCCTGACAGTGAAGGCTGAAAGTTTTGCTGCATTTCGGTTACGTTATTTCTGATGACTTCCTCTGCGAACTTTATAGGGCAGACTTGACTAAGATAACTGAGCATAGTGGTCAGAGACTTCTGTGTCTCAGTAAACGGTGATGTTTTCCGTGCTACCACAATGTACGGGTTGATATTCCTGGTATACGTACACTACGCAGCAGCATGTAAAATACACCTTCTTATCACCTTGACAAAAGTGGCCTGTGTACTCTAACAAAATCCTGTTGAAGTTTCCGCAGTCTACTTTTCTGTCAGATACCCGGATTTTGTATACGGTTACTAATCGATCCTTCAGGTACCTACCTAATTTCGGCGACATTTATTTATTCCGGTTCACCCAATCAATCCTAAACAATTAACCCTTTACTGGTAAGCAACATTTCCCAGTTATTGTACATCGAGCTCAGCTTAAGTATGTCAATTTCACAAGCCCTTTAGACACTGAAACATTTTTGGCCCCGGTATCACTTTCTCTCTGTTTTTGCAGTGAACGGTGCCTTTTAATTCAGTGTGTAATGCGACTGTCTATGATACTCTCTGCCATTACTTACCTGCTTCTGCGTTTAGTTTTATGAAAGTAAGCTTTTATGAGTAGTGACTGACCGAGCGAAGCTGAAAGTTTGTCTGTTGGATGTGGCAATGGCTTTTTTCATTTGACATCGGGTGAGCTGCATCCGAACCGATATTTTAGGTCAGTGCAATAAAATGTAACGGGCAAATCGGATCATATAGCTTTGGTTACTCGTCACACTAGTGAATCACCAGCGGACAACTCGGATACACAGGACAACAAGGTTCTTACACAATTAGGGTTCCAACGAGAATTTTATGAGAAAGAAAACAACACCAATAAGTATCAACCAGGGGCCTAGTAATGATATGCACACAACATGGACAGTCGAAAACCATACTGGTGCCAACAACAAGGTGACATGCTGCGTTACAGAAGTGAACTGATATCAAATACTGATAGCCCTCATCAACATCGTCATAGATAGCAATGCATCAGTGGTTCACACTGATGCTTGACTGCCACAAGACCATGAATTTAAAAAAAATCCTACACAGAAAAGAGAGAGAAAATGAACGGAAGAGACATAACTGCTAAAAATAGCTGTGTCTACCTTCCAGGTGTACACGCCTTGCAAATAAGCCACCAGGCTGTAAATAGTAGGGCATCATCAGCAAGACAGATTTCTCACGACTTTAATCGCTTTGTGTCAGTAAGTGCACTCACTTCACAGAAAATTTGATCAAGCAATGACACTTACGTCGCTCAGTCCGGCTAGCCGCCATTCCACCTAACATCTTCAGCCACCTACCCTGTGGGTCACGAGATCCCCAACCCGGAAGACGAACCCGACATACAATCCTTTGGTAAACGACTTCATTTCTGCACACCAGGTGGTCGTCTGTTCACCTTGAAGAATTCCCACTTCAAGACAGATAATTTATCCAATGCTTTCCCTCACATAATCCAAAAACAGCTACTTTCACACTGGCTGAAATATGGTATCCCATTAAAGTGGAATTTTTTGATTTAGGTATAGACTCAGTTAAACTGTCCGCCAAGACGAACTCAAGCCTCTGGATACTACTGTATAAGGTAGTGTAGATTTGATCAAATCTTGGCTGATCGACCTTGCCCATTGGTGTCGACGAGTGTCTACCAGCCAGCAATGCTTGTTAAGCATGGGACAGATGTATTATGGTGGTGAATTGTATTAAACCACGGAAATGATTATTGTTTCGGAAGTTAGAGATTTTGTAGTAGGCCTAAGTAATCTCGTAGCTTAGATCAATAAACTGCTTGATATTTTGTGTTGGACGAGGTGAATATAGGTGCAGCTTGATATTCTGTTGGTGCGTGTTTAAAAGCGTGCAAGTTTACCATCAATAAACAGGGTAATGGAAATGCAGTCTCCGGTGGTTCGGTAATTCACTGCGTCTGTTCACTGAGAGACTGCAGCACCCTTCATTGCTCAATGTGGCTGCTGACACTTCGGAGAATTCGTTAGGCTGCCGGGCGATGACTAGCTTTGGAAGTCCAGCTTAGCAATTTTAGCCGATGCTATCTACTCGACTAGAGAGTTTCAGACCATTCAAACTGCTGGTTGGAAACGCTGTCTTGCGTGATGGTGTCCAGGCTAATTGACTGTCCACATCCGCGGTGTTGTTCCTTCTTCCCTTTGGTATTTCTCAAGAAGCTTTCTTTTTCTATGCATGTTTTTATTTTTGTCTCTTCTATGCTTGTCTAATTTCTTGTACTTATCTACTACTCTGCTACTTTGTGGACTAATGCCAAGGCTAGCAAGCATCCCAAGCCACAGTACACACAAAGCCAAACACGGTGACAATGATGACTTAAGTTTGCCTTGTTAGATAATGTAAAGTTAACTGCCGATGTAGATCAAACCCATTATGTGCAAAACCATAAAAGCTAAGTCGATCAGTCACTTAAATAGGCGAACTAGCTAGGAATTACGGATCAAGTCAGTCTCAAAAAGCTGCCACCTAAATCCAGTGTGATTTTACGAACGTACTGGCTTCACAAAATGTGCAAGCCATCCATGAATGGCACCATACACCACCAATTTGCACAGTTGTTGACTGAAATCATGAGATTTATATTTGCAGCCTTGACCAACGGCCAGATACACTTACTAATCATACGCATTTACAACGACCCGCGACTGGTCTACAGGAAGAACCTTTGAGTGTTCCGACGTGTCCCGACACAACTACCAGCGACAATATGTAGAATTGGCGGCTGAATTCGAAAGCCGGTTGTACGACTAGTGCTATGAAAGCATCATCGACAGATTAGACACTAAGTGGGTCAAATGACCATTTCTAGAGTAAGCTTCAAATTCAAACAAACGCCATATGTATACAACCACTACATTCCATTCCGTGTTCATAAAAAGGCTGGTGGTTAAAATCCCGTTGACCGGTAAGCAAGCGACGGTTATTTTCGTTTTCTAATTATTTCCCTGATTCCTTTCCAAAACTGTATTTTTCAACGGATTTACTATCCACATGGTTTAAAGGTTATGACTTGGTTTCCCACCACTCATTCTTCATCCATCCTGTAACATCATTTTATTGAGTGTTACTCAATGAATTGTCCTTAATCGGATTTTCTTTACATGAATTTTCTAGCCATTTATTATTTGTCATTTCGAGTGGACTCTTTTGACTTGCAGCAGTTCACACCGTTTTCTTGTGCCTTAATGTTGAATGAGCCATTAGTTGCATCATCCAATCCTCACCTCCCTTCATTTGATCGACCGACTCTGAGAACAACATCTCTCACACAACAATGTTAGCCCTTTTTAAACTAACAATTTTGTTTTGTCTAGTTCAATCAGGCTAGCTATAGAAAATCATTAAAAACATCCCTGATGTTCCTATCGCTGAGCACAAGACGTACTCGTAACAGTCCGTCCGTAGTGTCAGCCAGATGTTTAGTAACCTGCGTGAATTTGAGTTGTTGTCATATTTAAGGAGAAGATGCTGGATATAATGATAAGGTGTGAAACTCGATTAGTGTAAAAACTCTCGATTAGCTTGAGGGTGTATTTGCCTCATAACCTAATCGTTCAGATATGAATTTCGTCTGGGTTACACAAATGAATTTTGTAACTTAAACGCCGCTCACTTTTGATTGCAGTCCACTGGTAAATTTTTGTTGACCCACTCAAAACATAGACATTAACCAAGAATTTTGACCGTATAAGATATCAGTATTAGGTATCATCAACTAGACCGGGAATTCATGTACGGTGACACACACGAGACGTTCTCGTTTCCGATACCCGTTATACTCGTGAGCAAACTTTATGCAATCTGGAAACACCGAGAGACAACATTCTTCCAAATTTGAAATCTTAGCACCGGTCCCATAGGATAAGGCAGTAAAAACAAGGATGAACTAAAAGACAGAATAGAGCGCACACTCAACTTTCATAATCAGAAGCAAAGCTAACTTCAACTGTAAGGTAACACACTACATTACGTTACTCTGTTATTCAAGTAAACACTGTCTCCAGTGTTCCAAGGCCTAAGGAAACCGAACAGTATTAGCTATATTGAAGAGTTTCGCGTGGTGGTGGAGAAGTTGTTTGGTGTACGAGCTGACGTATACCTCCTGTGTGACAGCAGCATTATCAGTTCTAATCTAGTCATGTTTTCATAACGGTTCACCAGTAAGGTCGACACCTCAACACAAGTCGACGGATGTTATCCTGGCAAGATCGCCACTTTGTTACATACAGAAAGAAAGAGGGGCGGTGTGCTGTTCTCCGATTATATGCAACGTGACAGAAATTGGGTATAGCTATACTTATGCATAGCTGTCTTTTTTCACCAACTGACTGTCCGTGGATATCTAGCTCTTTGTGAACGACGTTGGAGTAACGATCGGTTCAGAACGGATTCATGCACTTTTAAATAGTTCCGTTCGCACCTTTCAATGGCCTCATGTAATGCACAACAAAATCAACAGACATGAAGGTTCAACCATAGCCTCCGGATCTCAACTTCTGATTGAGGAACGGAGTATGTGCTAGCGATGAGCTGTAACTGCAGTAAAGTTCAAATCTAGGGTTGTTTTTCGATTGAGGCCGGCAAAAATTTATCCGGAGGCGAGATCTATGATCCTCTTTCAATAACGGTCAGCTTACCCCACTCAAGCCCCTCGACTTACTCAACATAAGTAAGTGCGTTCATTTGGGTAGTTATTATTTATAAGCTTTTCATAGAATTGCCATTCAGTGTTAACATTTTCGAAAGAGCACGGATAATTTAGGAAGACGTTTTGTATGGACTGAGTGAAATGTCAGTTTGTCTGTCTTCCAAATCATTCCGATCAAAACATCACGTTAGCCTAGCACAACAATAACTGTTGCTAGTAACACAGCGGAATCATCTTACTTTTTGCACTTCACATAAAAGTACGCCTAAACCAAACGATCATCACTAGCTTTTCCAGATATTGGATCTTTGGGATTTTGTTCACGTGAATCTTTCATTATTTCCTCAAAAGTACATTATCTGATCAGATGAATTTATAATCACGCTACTGACAGTCAGTTATTATAGATATTTATGGTCAAATGAAATCCATTCGGCTAAACGATCATTGACTCCTAGTTAATTTGATCAGTTATTCATGAACTTAATCCGTTCTTTTGTCTTATGTCCGGTACTACCACGAAGTCTAAGTGACATACACCAATGTCCATTTACCGAACTTCGGGGCATTTTTTTCCAACGGTCTCAACCAGTCTTCGAACTGTGTCTTGATGATCATGAAAACTAACTCCGTGTTTTAAGTTCTTACCAGGATATTAATGATTTTTCACACTGAACACCTATCGGTTGTACGTAACTCACTGAGGCGTCCTCTGGTTGAACCAACTCGACCAGCTCGTCGAATGATTAACCCCTGTTGGCTTTCAACCGTACTGAGTGGACAGCATAGTAGAACGGAAAAACGGGGAAAGAGATTTAGGTAACTTTGTGTGGGGATATTGTCTAATCAGAGTAAGTTACCACGTGTTTGATACAACAAAGGTGTTCATACTTTACTTTTTGTACTTTTGATCATTCGTTACTAATTTTGCATTCACTTAATTCAAACCAACACTTCAGTTACAACTCGTTGGAGCCAAGAGTTTAACTAAACAACCTGCATCGAATGAAACACTAAAACAGTATGCTTACACCGGTCGCGGTATTGTCCTCAATCGATGAATTCACAGGCAGACCGAGTCGTTAAATAGCTTAGTTACAAAATCAGTCTGACTAAGTGAATTCGAGTCCGACTTTTCGATGCAACTGATGGTCGTAGAACACTGAATTTTGTTTGTATTGTACTTGATAATCTGTTGCTCGATTTTGGCCTCGTCGCCTAGTCATCCTAACTTTCTACTGTAAAGGTTTTCTCGTTCCTGTATTCACTTAACCTTCCCATTTTTTCTAGAAAGCCACTGTACCCGCCGTTAACTCGTTTTTCCTAATAGCCGAGCTCAAAATGGTTTACAGGTATCAGCATTCGTCACCAATCACACGGTCGTTAGCCTAGTCCTTCCAGCAAGTTTCACCTGGGTTTGGACAACAAGATCCTATTCAGTCCAAATGGAATTAAGTGTGCGAAATGTTAGAAAATACTTTCGGGAAGCACAAATAAGAAACGTAACGTATTTCTACGTTGTGAAACGCACTCAGGCGTGCATAAATATTTCTGTATTCCTTCAGCAGAAACCGTTCTTACGAATTCTACGAAGTGAGAGTACCACGGCATACATAAATAAAAAGAATGATATGCCAACAAACAAGGAATTATTGTGTGCTTGGTGACTGTCCAATTCACAACAATATATATTCAGGCTTATCGTAAGCAGCCAACCTTGGATCTGAGTAAAAGCGCCTACTGACTGACGACAGCTGCTGTGGAAGACTTTGCCGTATCAGTTCAGTGTACTTTAGTTTACCTAGCATGCCAAAAACATGCAGCACGGTCCTCTGCATAAGATCTTCCGGAAGGAAAATCACATTTATCTATTCACGAAGACAATGGAAATCACTTCTTTGTGAAGAACACATGGCTAATCGTAGATGAGCACGGTAATCCTAACTTGTTGCCTTGATGACGGTTGTCAAAAAACACTCATACTTGCTCAGCATTGTATCGTTCGTTATCAATAATCGCTGGCTGTTAAAATTCTAACGAAACCCTACTAGCTTACATTTGTTATCGGACCACTGGTCCAGTGTTTCACCTGTTATTGATGATGAATGGATGAATAGGTCACAAAGTTGGCGACTGATAACTCAATGAAAAACGGGCTCAACTGTAATAAAAGCACGTGGTTCCCGAAAATACTGCCTAACACAAGTTTGGTTGCACCGAATTACCGGTGCCGCGGAGTAAACTGCTCAATGGAGAGGGTGACGGTACTGTTGTACTGCAGTGCTGGAACCTGGGGTGGCGGAACAAAGTGCATATCCTTGTTGTTTCAGAGTTAAAAATCGTGCACTGTGGTATATTGTTTATAGGTCAGTTAACAACAAGACGTGGATAAAATGCAAAGAGTTTTGCTGGTTAGGGAAATAGCCCCAAATACATAGTGATAATGAAACAACGGGAGCTCTCAGTGCACGTGTCATACAGATATACAGTTCAACCACACCAAGCTTACATTTCACTACCAAATACGACATGCGAGTTGCAACATTTTGGGATTCCAAGTATGCTGAATTTCAACATCATCATCAACAACAACATCTTCATCAACATCTTCATCATCATCATCATCATCATCATCAGAGACAACAATACATCAGTGGTTCACAATGATATTTAACTTCCACACAACCACGAAGAAGAAAAAACCTACATAGGAAGAGAGAATACAAAGAAGGAGGTGAGAGGAAGGGAACCTAACTATTAAAAATGGCTACAAATATATTGAAACATACAAAATCAAGGCGCCTACACCTAGCAAACAAACAACCGAACTCTAAGTAAAAGTAAGGCGTCATCGGCAAGACAAATTCCTTACGGCTTTCAATGCACTCACTTCAAAGAAAATTTGACCAAACAATGACAGCATTCACGCCACTCAGATCGATTAGCCGCCATCTTACCCAACGTCTCCAGCCACCGACTCGATGAGTCACGAAGGTCCCAGCCCGGGAGACGAACCCGATCTACAGTGGCCAACCAATTGTTGAACGATTTCATTTATCTGAGCCAGGTCATCATCTGTCCACCTCGCACCTTACACTAGTTGGCCGCAACGTTGGCAAACAGTGCTCGATGTGGCAGACGACTAGCTGACATCCTGAATACATGACCTAACCACTTAAGTCTGCGCAAGTGTAAGGATTGAACGAAAGAATTCGTTTGAAAATCACTACCAAATACCCGCTTCCTAACCTCCTCGTTGCTCACTTGCTGGTGTCACCCGACACGAGCAATTGAAAACAGACATTGGTGGTCAAATACCTAAAGACGGTTCACGTCCTCTACCCTGAGCAGCCAGGTTTCGCTGCCGTAAAGTAATACAGCCCTCATTGTTGTCTGATATACAAGACCCTCAAGCTTCAGAGAAATAACCCTCAATTGCCAGAGGTGCCCCAGTTTGGCGAATACCGCCTTTACCTTGTAAATACGCGCTTCTGTTTTATTCCCTACACCTGCGTCGCCGTCGCCGCCGTTGATGCAGCTTCCCATGTATACAAACCCGTCAACAATCTCCATGACTTCATTATCATACAGTAAACCTACGTAATCACAGCAATCTTGCAAGAGCACTTTGCATTTTGAAACTGCAAAGCGCATTCCAAAATATTTAGCAGAACTCAAAATAGCGTTCAGTGTTGTTTGTGCTGCTTGAAAATTGTCAACCAGCAACACCTTGTCGTCAGCATAATCAAGATCAGTCAGCCTTCCACCAGGAAGGAGGTCCACGCCGGCATCATTTGAGTGCCGCAGACAGTCCTCCATTATTTCGTCTATGACGAAATTGAACGAAAACAGTGAAATGGGACGACCTTGACGAACACCGCTCCTGGTGCTGAAACTGTCATACGGTTCACCGTAAACCCTAATCTGAGCAGATGTATAGGAATAAAGCGCCGACATTATGTTCACACACTTAGTCGATGCACCCTTGCGTTTAAGCGACTGCACAAGTGTGAACCGGTCCACCGAATCGAACGCACCTTTATAGTCGAGGAATACGGTGATTGTTGGCCGGCGGTACGCATGACGCTGCTCCAAAATTTGACCAAGAGTAAAAATGTGATCTATACAACCTCACCCAGAGCTAAGCCCTGCCTGTTCTCTCCTACTGTTTGCCTCTCGAGATGCAGTGAGTTGACGAAGTATAATTGATACCGGAACTCTAGTAATGATTGACTGAGGTCAAACTAATTTCTCTATGGTTTTATCAAGAGCCCCTGCTATCTTTCTTAAATACGAGAACGATTATCGAGTGATCTCAGCACGGAGGAATTGTCTCTGTAGTCCACAAACGTTGAAAAATCTGAGTCAAAACCTCTACTCACACCTCCCCACCTTCTTTGAAAAGTGCCGGCATGAGATCATCTGGATCGGCAACCCTATTATGTTTGAGGAGCGAAATGTAATTACGAACCTCAGTCTCAGTAGGTGATGCTAAATTTACTGCCCAGAGTGTTACATTACAAGTTTGTGGCGGCAACACGGTAGAAGCAGGAGGCCAGCTAAATTGACCTTCAAAGTGTTCCGCCCAACTCCCATTCCAACCTTCTGAACTTATTGTAGATCAGTGAGTGTGCCATCTGTCTCGCTGACAACTTCACTAACAGACGGTCGCCTGGGACCAGTAGCACGGATAAGCTTGAGGAGTGTGCCGATGTTCTCTGAAGCAAAAGTGGTTTCCATTTCCACAACTTTCTCCATTAACTCACCCTCACGTTCAGCCTTTAGACTGCGTTTCAGTTTCCTACAGGTATTTCGCCTAGGTTTGTTATATGAACTACCAGGAGGAACATTCCGTCTGGCTTCTAACAACTCCAGAGATTTCTCCGAAATCCAATGTTTGCTAAACTTATGTATCCCTGTGCCGCATGCTACAGTACCTGCTTTCTGAATAGCCTGTGCGATTTGTGTCCAGCAGCTATTAAGATCTTCGAAATGAGTACCACTAAGGCAGCGTTCTAAGTTGGTTTGGAACTTATGATTTACCAATGGTAAAGCCAGTTTCTCAACAGCCAGTCGTTGCTGCCGGCAGGGTCGTTGTCTAGCAAAATCACGAACAAAAAGACAACGTACCAACGCATGATCTGAATCCAAGTATGTGCTTCAATAAAAACGACAGTCTTGAATGGAACCCCGACGTTCATAACGAACAGCTATGTGGTCTATCTGAGACCATGCCTGATTCGGAGAAGGCGGGCACCAAGTATAGCAATGACGTGCATGATGCCTAGAACGGGTGCTGGCTAAAAATAGCTTATGCTCAGCGCGCAGCTGCAACAATCTTCCGCCATTATCTGATCGGTGTGACACTATCCCAAACCGGCCACCTAAACAAGATTCGGTTTCACCAAGGTGGCCGACCTGGGTATTCATATCTCCGGTCAGAACGACTATATCAAAACCATGTGCCAACCATAGGAGAGTGGCCAGATCCAAGTAAAATGCGTCCTTGATACCGACGTCACTACAGTCAGTTGGAGCATAAGCAGACACAATGAATAAATTTCTGAAAGTCTTGCGTCTAGAGCTGGTTTTAACTGAACCTGCCAAGCGGACGGCAAAAAGTCTACTGTTGGCAGGAATCCAATCAACCAGTGCAGCTATAGTCTTCATGCTGAGGCCTGCACCTACTCCAGCCTAAACGGTAGTTGATGCATTAGGGTCACCCGGAGTGTATAACCAGCGTTGAGTAGATAGTGCGGGTTTTGTAAGTTCCATACGTTGACCATTGTCCTGAATTCTAGTTCCCGAGATGCAGCAGACGTCGGAATTTAACTAGTCTAACGCTCGTTCGAGAGTGGCCTGTTGACCTATCTGTTTAGAGTGCGAACGTTGAAAGAACTTATATTAATTTGCATGTTAGGTCTAAGCAAGTGACGAAGGAGGCCTGAAGCTGAATGTTAAGAGACGGAACTTACCGACTCAGTGTTACCACGGTTAGCTACATCTGTTGTGGGACCTGTGGAGTAATTATCAGAAGTGGGGGTCGGGAGGGGCCTGAGAGCTAAATTGGATGGGACAGTGGGGTAGGGGTCAGTAGTAGTAGATTTTCGTCTATAGACCCTGCTGTATGCAGCAGATAGGGCGACCCGGTTTATACTGTGAGACGGTCGATGCAGTATGGAATTGCTTGTGTTGTGACTATTCATGGTTATGTGTGGACTGAGATACTGCCAGGAAGCCCAGACCTGGACAGGAGAACGATTAGGGTTCTCAACCAAAGCTTTTGACTCGAAAGCCTGTACCACATGGCAGCGGGTGGGTGGTAGTATACCAGAACTGGTACATTCTCCGGAAAAAGAATCCATATTTTCTCCGACCCCCAACTTGGAGGACCAGGAGACTATGGTTTGTCAGACCTTTACATATTGGCCTGCCTCGTATGAGTAACTCTATCGGTGTGGTGGCCAAACAGTCCAGTTTAGCCCAATAAGTCATCGAGACGCGCAAGCCGTCGCACCGCGTCAAAGTCCAGTCACGCTGTGACAGATTTTCAGGGTAACATATAGAATACATTTCTAAGATATTGTCCCTGTCTGATTTCTTTAGTAATTGCCAGTACTGGAGTTTGTTAACGTATAATTTTTGTATCTACTAGACAATTATTTCGCGAACAGTTTGCTAGAACGAACATTTGTAGCTGAAAGTACCAAGCGTTAAAATTCCGGTTTTTTGGAAGTCCGATCTGAGTGTATCTACTTCCTTGACGGTAACTGTAACTAGCCGCCAACCCTTACTCAACAAAGACGAATACAAAGAACACATTTTTCTAACACATTCGATATTCGACAAGTTCATCCTAAAATTATGTAGTTTTATTAGGAACCGTATGTTCTGTTGTCTCTCAGTCTGGTGAATAGTGAACTGTAAAAGATGTCTTTGACGGAATTTGATATACAGATCGCTCGTCTGTATGAAGTACTTTGATCGTCGTGGAGACCACTGAAAGGTGACAGTCATTGTCTGACTATTCGCGACTTTCGATTGAGACTACTTCCGGAGTTGGTAACGCTCGGGGAGAATGGAACTAAAGTCAAACAACTGAAGGTATCAACAGGCAGCCCTACGGGTTTCATAAAGTGCAGAAACGCCTAGTTCACCCCGGGTGTAAATGACTTTCGATTGAAAAACGTTTTCTGCTTTGCAGGAAAATGATTCTGTAGGGATGGATTACTGTATACTGTTGACTTCCGGAGAACAAACTCGCTGGTTGTTGTTCGGCCTACATGTATGCATTCACCGCAAGGTTGCCTCAATCGAAGCAAGGTTTGTGAGGCTGGGTGACGTTTGACAGTGGGTAATAGAGCCATTTCTTACCGCATGAGTAGTGTTTATATTTTATTGCTCACATATATATTTCTCTCTGTTGACAACCCCGAATCCTGCCTCCAGTTTTAAACCATACCACTGGCAGACTATTTGAAATTCTGTGCATAAATCTTCACATTCAGGCTTCCATAAATTTTGCTGGTCTGAAAGGAGTTTATCGAAATTTCAAAACCCATAAATTATCAAAACCTTCTACAACCCCAACACTGAAGAGGTTTTACATCTGTATGTCCAAAAGAGCAGATTGTTTGCCTGGGTAAACGGTCATAGCTGTTTACTGCTAAATTGAATTCTGATGAGACACGCGACTTACTCGCGAAGTAAATCAGATAAAATTATTTCACTGTGGTTGCGACGAAGTTAGTGCTAAATTACGGTTCAAAAAGAAGACAACGAAGTTACCATTTTGGCTACTTTTGATTCTGAAGTAAGAAAACATTTATCCCTCTGCGGTCAAAATCTCAAAAGGTTTAAAATTGTCAGCATCCAGTGGGTTCAGCATGCCTGGTAAACTTTCGTTCAACTCGAACGAACACTTCAGTCACCAGGAATGGTTAGAGCTCTAGCGATGATAGTTAAATCGATCACTTCCTTTGGACATCATATTAAGCAACCTACTGACAAAACGACGTGACCACACGCCTGATTGATGCCTGTGGACAGAACGATCCAGATATCACCTTGAGGTGTGCAAAAACACATATATGAGAACACGGTTCACAGAACGGTAGACCAACTGACTCAGGTGGTAGCCTGGATGGACCATCGTTTAGCAGAGAGGGCTGGTTATTTTCAAAGTACGCATCACAAGTGTTGAACAAAATGATCTAGGCGGCAGCTTCCAAGGCTGGAATTTTTCGTACTTACTAGATGTCGAAGCAGAAGATAGTTGATTTAACTTGCAATCACAATGGCAATTTCATGTCAAAAACACGTTTCAGTTCAATAATTCTTGCTTATTCTCGCGTATCACACGCTATGCTTATCTAATTCATTGTAGGTTATCCTCTTTTGTATGGTTTCTATGGTCACGTGACACGTGATAACTTCGTAGGAGCATTTCCGTCTCACCCACCTTATCTATTTCGTTTTAGGTGCTGGACAGAGATTTGAGGTAAGTTGACGTGTTACGAGTTCGAAACACGTCTTCTAACGCTGTTACACACTGTTGAGCATCAGTAAATCGGGGAGATTAATATCGATCAGGTGAATCGGGACGCATGCTGAAATTCAACATTATTTCTGTAATAACTTTACTTGCTATCTCTCAACAACGATTGCTGCTTCAATGAAATAAAGTTCCAATGCAGCACTGAATGTTGACTTAAGAATGATCATGCTATCACAAACAATTACCTCCCTTAAATCATTTGAGTATTATTGATTAAAAGGTATGATATTAGTGATACGAAACATTGACCAAAAAGATGAGAACTAGAACGAACTCAAAACTAAGCAAACCTGCTGCCACCCTACACTAGACACACTTTCTTCAGGGTGAACTGCACACCATGGAAAACCAGTCGGGAGACCGCACATTAATTAAGATTTGATCACGAATAATGTTTATATCAATCTACCGTCCAAAAAACGAAGACATACTGCGAACAATAGCCCGGATCTTCAAGAAATCAGTTGAACAAAACTTTCTGCCCCGACTTTAATGAGTACTGAATGAACACACACTTATTTGGCACAAGTTAAATCAGTATATTCCAGTAAGTCTACCTCTCATATGGATCACTAATTCATGTAAATCTACTATGATCTTCACAGTAGTACAATTATGCGGACGAATGAAAATTTAGACAAAAAGCATCCTCCCGTGTGGCCGAGGTCTCGCTTGTTGCACCAACTTACACCCATACCAAAACCTCACTGAACTCAGAAGCATTACACATATATCAAACAGAGTTTATTTGTCATAGACCACTTACACGATTTCATTCCCTTCCATTATGTAGCTTCGAGTACATCCACTGCGCGCAGCAGTGCTCAGAACGAGACATCATTGTCTTATTCACTGCACCCTTGGGCTAGGCAAGCCCCTCACTGCCAAGTGAGTCAGACTCTTGAGTCATTGGCTCCGGGTGGGGTCCCCCAAGAAAACCCTATATCCTGTTGTCTCACAGATCAGGCTTTTAAGTCACAGACTCGGGGTGGGGTCTCTCAAGTCAACCCCCTTCCGCGGCATAAACCACCGGGAAGTATCAGAAGTTATCGTTCTCTCGACAGTGACACTACTAACCGATCC
>JTDE01003615.1:41481-60086 GCA_014338405.1 Paragonimus skrjabini miyazakii
TGCCACATTGCTCACACGATCAGTCCACTTGATATGAGACAACGATGGTCAAACACAGCAAGCCTGTTAATATCTTCTTTGTGAACAGGCCACGTTTCCGAACCATAAAGCAAAATGGAACGCACACAGGCATTATATACCCTTCCCTTCAGCGATAACCGGACGTCTTTTCGACGCCACAGATGACGCAGTTTGGCAAACGCAACTCGTGTCTTTGCAACCCTCGTTGATATCTCACCAGCAACATTACAGACTGACGAGATAGTGCTACCCAAGTATGTGAAACTGTCCACAGTTTCAAGCGGATTACGTGCATTAAAGAAAGTAGGAGTGGAAATGTTTCAGTCTTGAAGCAGCACGTTGCACTCTGAAGGTGCAAAGCGCATTCCATACAGACCAGCCTAGTCACTCACCTTGTCCAGCATGGTCTGCATGTCTTCGGCAGAGGGACTAAGTAAGACAATGTCGTCCGCATACTCCAGATCGGTCACTCTAGCACCAGGAAGAGGCTCAACATCAAGCTCACTGGATTCACGAAGTGCACCCTCCAGAATATCGTCCATGACAAAATTGAACAGGAAGAGGACAATCAGACACCCTCGGCAAACACCACTAGAAGTGATGAACGCCCGAGACAGTTGTCCATAAACTCTCACCCTGCTTGCAGAGTGGACATACAGTTATCTCAACAGATTCACGCATTCTTTTGGTACTCACTTGCGGAGAAGACAGCTCCAGAGAACGTTACGAGCAATTGAATCGAGAACAGCCTTTAGGTTCAAAAAGACCACGACTATCGGCTGCCTGTAACAGTGTCGATGTTTCAAGATCCTTCGCAACGTAAAAATGTGATCAAAGTTCCCTCGACTGGACCGGAGTCCCACCTGTTCTTTGCGTATCTGACTTTCTCTGAACTTAGTGAACCGACGTAAAATGAGGCTAGTGAGTGGACGCAATAGACACCAAGCTGATGCCCCTGTGGTTGTCACATTAACTTCTGGCCCCCTTTTTGAAAACGGGAATGACTTTTGATAGGCACCAATCACGAGGTACCTCTTCAGTCTCTCAGATCGTCTGGAGGAGATTTGTCAGTTCTGATAGCAACCTCTCCCTACCATCCTTGAAAAGAGAAGGAATGAGGAGGTCTTGACCAGGAGCCTTATTACGCTTTAATAACTTGAGCTCCAGGACCACTTCCGCTTCCGACGGAGGACCGTCTGGAATGCAATAACTGACTATTCGGGTCCCGTTGTCCACATGATCTGGTTGAGGCCAGCTGAAATGCTCTCCAAACTGTTCAGCCCACCTGTCAAGTCGGCGTAATTGACTGGTGATAAGTGAACCATCTTTTTCACATGTGGTTTCACTTACACCGACTCGACAGCCAGTACAACCACGGATCAGGGAGAAGAGCCTTCTACTATTCCCAGATAAAAGGACTTTATCCATCTCTCTTAATTGTTTGATCAAGTAGTGTTCACGGTCTTGAATACAGCTATTCGATCATTTCTACTGTGACTTTACAGAGAATAAGTATACTGAACTGATCTCACAAGCATGAGCGTCGAAATGCAAATGAAGATCGGGAAGAGGATATGTACTGCTGACGAGCTCTAATAAGAGCAAAACTGGGGTTTGGTTTTCAACTGAGAATCGGGGTGGCCGAAATACAACCAAATGCGAGGGCTGTGATTAGACGAGGGTGTTGCTCAGTTCCATACGTTCACCGTAGATGTGAAAACCACCCGATAACAGACAAAATCACTGTAAGACGTAAGCCTAAATAGCAGCAAAATACGGTAGCAAAATAGCTGACAAGACGAATAGAGTTGAACAACGTGATCACCGGCCCTAAGTGCACCAATGTCGATGCGCTTGCTAAGTTTTTTATCCTTAACCTTCGATAATGTATGCTGACTGGACCGATGTAGTTTAGACTGACATCGTTTTCCAACAGGGTACACAGTAGGCAAAACGGATATACATCAAAAATAAAACGCTCCCTAAAGTAGAACTGCCAACAACACGAGTGTCAAAATGAGGCCTCATATAACAAAAGGAACAACACCAAATTACCGAAGGACAATAGAATAAGGAATCTATGTAAGCAAGATGAAATAACTGACAAAATTTTGTACCAGTGGATTCATGTAGAAACAACTCAGAACGAGAGCCTGAAAGGGTGTACAGTTTTGGGAAAGAAGATGATGGTGAGTAATGTTCCAAAGTTAATTCAAGAAACAAAATACTAGACAGTGCCTAAAATCTTTCTTAAATGAAGTAACTACTAAAAAGCAGAATAAATTCATCCTGACTTTCGAAGTGGCCCGCTCAAATCTCTATATGAATGACAAAGCTACGGTCAAACGTAAGTGGTGTTCAATATGTAACAAAGAAACCCCAAATAATACACTACCAAATAAAATACTGCTAAATTAGATGAGCGATTTTGTGATGAAAATCTACCTGATTTACCGCCTATTCAAACGTCAATATAATAGACGATCCAGCAATGGGACCAATCCAAACGTCGCGTTAAGATACCACATCAGGATTGAACGAAAAGCTTCAATATTATACTTTTCGTTAGTTGCCAAATTATTTGTTCTGTGTTGCCCCAATCCGATTACAGATTGCGACTTTGCATTAGCCATTATGATCAGCCGATGACAAACTCTGGTTTTTTTTAAATAATGATGTACATGTATAAATCCGGGTTCATGTCTCATGAATAACAGCTGCTAACTGCAACCGCCCCCAGGTCTTCTGTTTACTACTTGCGTGGGAGGTTTTAATTCAGTTACGATTTCCAGGGCTATTCGAAGTCCCTAATTTCGAGTATTACATACTTCTTCAAGTTTACCTTGATAGAAACTTCTACTTCTGGATTCACTCATTGTAGTTAACAAGATAGATATGTTGTCTCTTCTATATGTGATCGCGTTTGATATGAGTATCTGAGGACACTTAATTTGGTGCGGTGTTCAACATCGCTACCTCACAGAAATGTAGACCGCAGTTCAAACAGCGGTTATAGCAAGGATGTGCACCGCCGACGAGCTCAAGTAACATTGAAACTAAAGTCTCTTCCTTCTATTCACCACAAAATTGCTGGAAAGTCCATTGTAAATTAAGGCTGGGATCAATAGTGGATGTTGCTCAGTTTACAATTTTATTGCAGAAAATGAAATTGTACCTCAAGTTGTATTCAAGTCATGTGAGCACAGTAAATTTTGACATTGAACCGTTCTATATCTATCACAATCGTCTTTGTGGTAGCTATTTGTCCTTAGTGAAACTCATCAAATCATACTGTTATTGTTAGAGAGAAAAACATAAATGCTCGTTGCCATGGCCTTCAAGATCACTTTTATGTTAGACGATTGGCTCAATGTTCACGATTTATGCGTAATCGGTGAGTTCAGTGCCGTTTAAGCATTCTCTACTTTCGACAGCATCTTTCACACTATGATAAACCGTCTGGCTCTCCCATCTCGCTATACAGCACAGGAATCAAATTTCCATCTGAAGAACGTAAAACAGTGGCGCTATCTTGGTCTGAACCGGTGTCGGACCTCACATGTCTCGCCCGCTAAATACGTCCTGATTCTCATGATCTAACGTATCCTCATTCACGCAGTTTCTACGTTCATTTAGCGTTACTTGGAATCTACTTGGTGGAGGAGTTGTGACATGACTCAATACCATCTTGGGTTGACCATATGAGCATTTTCCCTTGTCTCCAATTGGTCAGACAATGTAACTTACATGGATCAGCTGAGATCGTCTAGATGGTTGCGTGTAATACTTCGGTCAGCATGAAGGTATGATAATGACAAACAGTGACTGTCGAGTTGACATTTTAGAATGATGATGGCTTAATGCTCCTAAGCCTACACACGGAAAAATAGAGGTAAACATGTGCTCTCTGCTTTTATAATCAACTCCAGTAGGTTGTTCATCTTCGAGTATCAAAAATGCTGGAATGAAACCAACAATTCAGGAGCTGTTTTTCATTCTTCAGTAACCTTGGGTGACGTCTGAATCACGTACGGCCCTAAAAAATCATTCATCCAGAGATCCACGAATGTGTTTAATATCAAGACTCGCATATAAACCTTCAATCCTTAGAACAGATCCAAACTGCTCATGTAAAATAAAATCGTCTATATGCAGAAATATTTTGAAAACGTATGTTACCAATTAATTCAAGAAGTTCGTGCACAATCGGTTGACTGCTTGCAAGTCACGTTGATATACGGCCACTCCATTATTTAAATTGGTATGGTTGGTTACACAATAATCGGAGATTAAACTTACAACAAAATCATCCGATGTTTACTCGCAGAACAACATTTCATTCGGACCAGCGCGTTCTCGTTTTTGCCCATAGGACAGGGTTGGTGGGGGTGATCGAAGAAAGACGTTGGCACTATTTCGAAGTCAACCTCCTTCCTCGTTTCACGTTTGGTTTGCTGCGCCAATACGCCAGTAAAACATGACTTTGGATCTTAACATGAATGTCGTCAGTTTGAATCTACCATATGAGTCCTAACAAGTGCGGTGAGCACAAGATGTGTTAGACAAACCCGAATTACACACAACGAATAGTTCACTGGAAGCCCACAGTGTGAATGAAACTGATCAGTTACTGATGCTTTCGTCAAACGGGCCGTTATCTATCTAGTAGATTCGATCGGAGATGACTTCTTGAAACAAACGCTTTTCATGTGTAACCAACCGTAACATCTTTTCGACGCGCCAACCGTTTCATTTCTCCAAGCTGCCTCACTAACTGCGCTAGCCAAATCCTGTTTTGACAGCTGTGTTCGACATGTCATTCTATAGAATTCACGTCACTTGTATTGTTCAGTCGCCTTTTGATAGGCGTCCGTCTGTTAACCTCTCACTCTGTCCTGAGTAACGGACAGGGGTGGTTATCATGCTCCGGACAGCTTGATTGTTCTAAAGATTCGGAAGCCCTAACAGTTATTTAATACATGGTAAACCGAATCGCATCTATTGCCTTTCAGTTTGAAGGCTCACATTAATTTTTTTGTTCAGTGTCTCCTTTTGATTTTACTTTTTATAAATTATTGTCTATCACGATGTTTTAAAGTTTACTCAAAATCAGATCGATCGTTTGTGCATTGTTAAAGGTCAAATTTAAATATCCGTAAAATAGTCATATCTTCATTTTGGCGACCGTTACATCGATTCCAACACATTAAGGAAGTCATGCTCAAATCTTGCGCCAGCATAAAACCGCTCACCAGTACTGCTGCACCTGATAGATAGTGCGTTTTGCTGCCGATTTAGACGTGTTTTGCAACAGCTTGAACATAAGAAAACAGGTCGAAAATCATCATGCCTTTGGCCAACATATCGGGGACTCCGTGTGTTGATGGTTGAATTGCCGGAGGGCAATAGTTGGACACAACACATGGGGAGACGGTTGCTTATAAACAGCGGGTCTGTTGGAAAGTTTAATCTGTTTCTGGTCCACCATAGAGAAGTGCTAATTTTAAACTGACGTCATGTTGAATGAAGTTCACTGTATAGCTTCATTGGAAGAAAGGATAATCAGTGACACCAAAATTTGATCAGCAAAAATATGAAAAAGTTAAATTCAAAGCAAGCTGTCTGTCAATTGTAGAGTGTTGTATGGCTGATAGCACTACACAACTAACAAGTTCTTTCATCGGAGTAGCAAACGTTGCTAAGTGAAAAGTCACTAAATGAAAGTTACTCGTGCGACACATTGACAAAACAAAAGGAAGGAAATAAAAGAGGGCTCTCTCATAATCAAAAGTTGTTCACGGCACAGAAGTGTTATCGCAGTCAAGGTTCACGTATCTGAACGGCGGAATGTGGTTCATAGTGAGGCAACCATCAAGAGGGAGCAATAATCTGAGACATGCTGCTCACATAAATTTGTCGCAGTTTTTCAGGAAACTTAGCTAAGCCAGTAGGCATAGATCAGTGACTGCGTAAGACGGCAGTTCCAAATGAGTAACCACACTACAAGAATGTGGGTACACGATACCACGAAAACTAATGGTCGCAGGTAAATGAGAACTAAAATATACGTTACAGCCGACATTGTAGCATTATGAGAGGCCGTCCTGTACTGCACAACTTTGTCCGTCCAGGCAGACTGGTTTCGGTAGTCGTCCACTATACTGACGTCCAATACCACAGCAGCGACGTCGCGAATCGCCATAAGGTCGAGTTTGGTGAACGAACTCGCTGTTACTGCTCACAGCCCCTCGAGTAATGCATAGCACAGGTTGCACAGCCTTTGTGTCAGCACCTTCGTAACGCGGTTATACCGAACACAGCGCACAGCATAGGTGATTCATCACGATTGAAGAACATGTACGAGGCTTTCTGGTTGGCCGCAGTTGCCACGACAGAGAACTGAGTAGTTTATTCGACCACCTCCAGAATTCCGGACCTCAGTCCGTAGGATGCCCTATCGAAGCTAGATGATGCGAGCGAAGATTCTTGGGAAAATGCGATCTGGATTAGACACCCAATGGCTAGAAAGTGAAGGGCGGGACACTTTCTGAAGACCACGGTTGTCTAGCGTATGATTAAGTCGCATGGGCCCAAACTTTGCCAGCCACTACCACACTCTGAACACGTACCGAGTCATTAGCATCCCCCGTGATAGGGTCAAATGAATCATCTTTGACCACTTTTCTCAGAACTAGGCATTGACTGGAGAGCAGTCTCTCCACTGGTGAGTTGCGCTAGGTAAGAAAAGTGGTTGACAGTCTTGGAATGTACAGTGAATATGCCCGGTTGAGTCATGGAAAGAAACGCGTAACAAACAAGCTTGTTCTCAGTGCTTTATCATCAAGCTAACTACAACACATTTTCTTATATGGGTTCGCCGGGGTAGTACATCAGTGCGATGACGGATGATAATCATTAATGCCAAATTAGTCAAACTTGTGAAGTCCAACAAAGTAACACCAGTAACTTGGGTTGTAAACGTTCTTGGAAAGTCGATATTCCTACGTAACTAATCGATCCCGGTTATTGAAATATGACCAGGGACGGTTCAGTGTTTTGACCAGACGTTTTTGTGAGCATAACGGGGGTGAGTGTAAGCGCACTGCGATGGCTTAGAAGTTGGAATGCCCAGGATACTCGAGGTGTGGATGTGGCTGGTTGGTGCGGTTTTCGGAAGGCAGAGCCACGGTCACACAAATTGGCGAATTGTATATTCCTTAGCCTTGAATGCATTTTAGTGGACATGGCCCAAAACTAGCCAGTGAATTATTTTGGAGGACAGAATGCCGTCTCAGAAGGTAATGGCACTGATGCGGTTCCAGAGACACTGGTGATTTTATCCAGCACCGTACGAAGTTGCAATCGGTGATTAGTGAATGCTTCACCTATCAAGGTGAACGGGATACCGTGATAAGTCATCGTGTTAGAGGCGCTTAGTCAGTGGATAGGGTGCGGGTCGGAATAAATAGACTCGTCAACGATAGCAGCCGTCTTTTGCTAAAGGTAGCCAAGGATGACTATGAGTTTTGTCTTCCGCGTGTTGATCGTGAGTCCGAATGCTCTAGGGCACTGGTGGCGACTGCAAGCCTCTCGAAGAGATGCCTGCCTGGATGGGGTCCTCGTGATCACTCAAACCGTTGGTTAGAGACGCTATCCGAGATGGCTAAGTGTCGCAGTCAATGGCGGACCTGTATCCATACCATTTCTAGTTCTTCCACTTAGTCTTGTTTTAATAATTTTCAATCTTCTTAGTAACGTTTTCTTCTAGGATATTCCACGTCACTGTTGAGGTGAGCGGCGGCCCGAGCCACAGTACCTTTTGGTCAGGCTCATGGCTGTTGTGATTGATTATTGATTGATTGACGGATTCTGGGCCAGTAAGATGAGAAGGTTGGTGTAGGCGAAACTGCTGACTAGTTTATTGTGGAACTAGTAGCCAAGCTCCGGTCGAGATAGAGCTAACACCTCATCCACTGTCGTGAGTAATCACAATGGCAACAACGGATCATTCTGACGAACACCACGTTGGAGCAGAAGGATGTAGCCTACGAGTGTGGTAGAAACGTTTTGATTAGAATCTGCAATGTAATGTGTTAGATGTGGGGGAGCACTGAAAGTTTGGGCCGATCTGATAATCGAATCCTGCGAGATAGAATCGAACGCCTTGGACGCGTCAATAAAGGCCACACACAGGCCGGAATACATGGTGCACGAGTTCCGGAGCAACGTATGGAACGGTGAGATCACTTCTAGGCAACCGTCACAATGTAAGAATGCCAAGTGAAGAGCGAGGAGTTGCAAACGTGTATTCTAATGATCAGCCAAGGTCGTCAGAAAGTAGCGTACCGGAGTTGAAAATACAGTTACGGATCTCAGTTTGCCAGGACAGGAAAGTTCACACAGCTTCAGAACAAACCTGATACGGAGCGTTACAGATGAATTGGGCAACCCTGAGTTAACAGAAAAAGATTGAAGTATCTGGTCAAGGAATTAGCATTCATACGCTTCATACGTTTGGGAAACAGTTTTACAATCTAGGGGCGGTATTTTCTACACTCTTCAGAGTTTGAAAAATCGCATCTTCAACGACCTGGTCGACAAAGGACCAGTCCAGAGGCAGAATTGTACGTGCTGGTCATCCATCATTTTGTGGATGAGCCGATAATACCTCGGACCAGTACTCGCTGGAATTATCCGGGGGACCGCGATTCGTCTTACAAACAGTTCTTCAGTTTCCAGAAAAAACCGCAAAAACAGTACCTTTCTTGCGTTGATGGTACACGGTTTGGATCGCTGCATGGTTAGCTCTTCTTATCTGTTTCCTGGTAGTGAAGGTTCCCGAAACAACATCAGCAGGTCGTACGGTGACTAGTCTCCAGTTGTACAGAAAAGCTTGTAAAGGGTGCATGTTCATCAGTGACTTTGCTTGTATCACTCTGAACATGCCTGCATGAGAATCGCGGGTAACTGCTGGCAGTTCACTGTTGTGTAAGAAAGACGCTCTATTGTACTCCAACTGGGTTATTGCTGTTCGGACCAAACAGAAGGGGCATTCGGAGTGCTCGGCAGCTTGAGATTCAACGTATGACTTTACGTTTGTCTGTGAGGCGGTGATTGAATTGGTAATGGGGACAATATCTTCCTGTCAGTTCACAGTATATAGATGCGTCCTGACGTCCTCTAGAGTACGACGAGAGAGAAATGACATCACCGGATGATTAAACTTGCACCTAGTTGAGCATTACGGAACCAGTTCATCAGCAAGTCTGACATACGAAGTCGATTCTTGTTGAGACCAATTTGATCTGGCAGATTTCATGCATCAGAGCTACTACCGGTTGCAATCCACGACGAGCACATATCTTTCGTGTTGACTGAAACCAATTTTTGTCGGGAAACTGCGGTTACAGTCAGCGCAAAGACCGGAGGGGGCTAAGCACCTACTCCTTGTTTTGTACCAACTCTGCATCAATACATACAAACATGCCCAAACAAACTAAAGTTCGAATGAAATATCTGTACACGTTCTGAACACATAAATTCCACTCGCCTACTTCGCGTACTGTTAAACGTTGATGCGGAGGCGCTGGCAGTATTTTCGTATACCTGATCAAAAGTATCTAGTAGACCAAAACCAGTTAGATTGGTTGGCGCTACCTGGAGCTGTTGAGCGCTCAGCCAGTCAAGTTTTGTGCCGAGACTGCTCAGTCAGTACCAGGAGGAGGTGGTTCAGCGCGCCAACTATGTTATGCTGTACTATTATCTGTACTACTTCCTTTTAACTGGCAATTTGGTTTCTAAATTTTCCCTACGTAACCGGTTATCCTTTAGGTTATCGCAAAACGTTAAACTTTTACTTATCTTAGCGTTTGATATGCACCCACTATAGTAAAAAGAACAAAGATGTAAATGAGTATATATCTTCATTAATTCATTTTCACTAACACACTTATGCATGGAATACAGACAGTTAAGTCAATATACTGATCGGACTTTTGAAATGGAACTAAGCCAATGATCGATCAATTGAAAATGACTTGCTTAGGCCATCACTTCAGTTTCGTCAATTAATGTAGCCAGGCTGGTTTGTCATTGATCCGACGAACTTAAATAAGCCATTTTTAGTGACAAAATACTGAGTTAAGCATCTTGATTCCTACGGCTTCCGCAGTACAGCGAGCTTTCAGTAAGGCAGTCTTTGATAGACTACCTAGCGAGCGATAGATCTTTTAGCAGGCATGTCCACTGTTAACTTGGAATTCACTTTCAATAGGATGGGCGAGGATAACCATGCTGGCCAGTCATAGTTCACCATACCTCAACCAACTTGAGCGGTGTTCCCAGATTTGTGTCGAAGGCTGCCTTGATGTTCGACCAATATAACCTATTTCGCAGAAACAAGTGGAAAATTAGATACACACAGATGGGGGCTGGATTGTCAGTTTACTTTTGTTATAAATCTGGAGAACCGGGGGGTGTGCTGAATTGGATACGAAGTCCAACTGTGACACAATTCCTGATGTTCGCATTATCCATTCTAGGGCGTTTTTACTTGTACACATTACTCGAACAAACACGGACTTCTTTCTTAGGTCCTATGTCCCGGATAAAGGTGGTGCTCTGGTCGTATTTTCGATAATAAGTCATCATTAATAGCCATTGAAACGAAGTACATTCTCTATGAAGTTTAGCGCATTTGTTTAAGGTATCCGTCAAACCAATTTTTTACGTTCCGTCTCCCTCTTCTTCTGTTAAGGTTCATGTAGCTATCTGATCAGGTATTCCTGGTAGGTATTCCTGAATTGGTCATCAGTGTAAACCAACGTCCAAGAAGGATATTTGTTTTGCAGTACCCACTTGAAGTGAAAAATTAATAGACCGGTGAACTCAGTTGAAAGTATCGATCACTCGTATAAATTAGTATATCAGCCAGTAATGAGAAGTATATCAACTAAGTATCGATGATACTCAATAAGTCGGCTGACGTTAGATCGAAGCATAGTTTGTTCAAGCTTTTCCATGGATAAGTCGGATAGGAAAGGTCCGAGTGGTGATCCACCTCATCATTCTGTCGGTACAGCATATCGGTGAATATCAGCTGCACATCGAGGGTGCGTCGGGACAGAAACTCCTTTACTCTCAATACTGGTATCTTTGTATCCAGCTCGGTCTGAAATGCATTATCACTGATAACAGTAACTGTTTCTAAGGGCGGTCCGTTCGTGACTAGCAAAGCTACGTCCAATGAGAACAACGTCCGTGAAATCACATTAATGTCTAACAGACAGTCGACATATCTGAGCGTACCACATAGACCCGGTGGAGCAGTCGGTTTTCGAATGGAATCAAACGATTTCACTAGGCATTTCGCCGTTGAGTGCTAAAGTGGATTCATAATATCAAGTACTGAGCAAACTGGAACATCAGGTTTCTGGACATTTGGCAGTCCGTACAGAAGAATCATAGTAAGACCTTGCTTGTTGATAATTTTTTGTCCTTGAATGTCCTAAGCCATGTATTCATCCAAACTTTTCAAAGTAACCAGCATTGTTCTTCCCATTAATCACTCGAAAACAAAATTTCGCTGGTCTGCAAGAATAGGGCTTGGTTTCTCAACTTAAGTGCCTTTGTTTGCGACGACTACTCCACCGCCATTACGTAGACCGTTAAGAAGAATATTTCAATCCTGTTCAAGCTCCTTCGACGAATTTATGTTCCTCAATATCGAATGTCCTCTGCGTCCCAATATGCGTCTATAGTATAGCTGGCAGTAGTTAATAGGTGTAGCTTGGAATGCTCCAGGTTCGTCTAACGAAGGTCAGGTTAAATCTCCCTCCCGGCCAAAAGAATTCTCAAAATGCACCTCAAGTTCTGGACACTATTTCTTACGTTGTGGGTGACAAAACTTACAACCGCCTGGGAAAGCCCCTACTCTGATAGCATCAAGTTGCATTAATGATGAGTTAAGGGCTACGAAGAGCCGACCGATGCGTGTTCAGAAATTGCTCATTGTTGATTACATCCTACTGAGAACCAAGGGGTATACGGAAGTAAATGGGCTCTAAGAGCATTCAGATTTATCCCTCAATAAATCAGAGGCCCTTATTGAAATGCAATATGCCTAGGCCACAGCAACTCACTCCAGTTGGGCTTACCGTAGCTGAGTTAAGGACAATAGGCACAAAAAATGTTCAATCCAGTTATCTACACCACACCGATGAGCACTAATGAAGACCGTAAGTATATAGAAGCCTATACATTTGTGGTTCTTATAACGAAAATAATTGTGGAGTTGACAAAATGCATAGTTATCACTACTTAGTGAGAAGGTGGATGAAGATGACAAGATGGAGATTCTACTGAGCACAGTCTAGGGGTAACCAAATTGTCAATCGGGATTAAAGTGAAGGACTTTCTTTGTAAAGTGAAGTTTGGGAAATAAACGTTTTCTTCCGATAAACCTTGTTGTTTAACTGTCTGATATCTGAAACGTTGCAAACGTACCAACAACTTGGTTGTTCCTCTTTAGCCATGCAGAAAGTTAAATTGAAAAAAAAAACATATTCCACTGTCAGTACCAAAATTATGGTGACAGTTTTATACCGTTTGTAAGCAAATTATACTGCCCGCTTTTCTTCCAGTTATGAGTTTGTTCACGGCAATTCACCTTGTAATACAGTATTTTGCAATTGTAGTAACTGAGCTTTCGAACAGTCGGTAAACTTTTAGCGTTTGATAATTGGTTAACAGTGAAATGGCATTATGTCAGTGATACTTTACACAACAGGGTTTTATGTAATCATGTGAAAAGTGGTTCGGTAATCAAATGAACACAATGGTTTTTAAAATGTTGAATGTATTCGATTTGTGTTTTGCACTTTTCCTTGCGAGAAACAATTTTAAAAGGCTCAAGATTGCTCGTATGGACTTTGTAAGGTGGCATATTTTATGGCTGTCCTGGTGTTATAAAAATTGGCTTTTGTCTAATAGTTTCCGCTGTTAAAAACCACAAAACGTTGACTGCACCCTTAGGTCGCTTGTTTCACATGACCTTCGGATATCCGAGTAACCACTGTCGTCCGTTTCATGACAAGGTAGGTTAATAACACCAAAATCATTATTTTTATGCTACTATCTAGGGCGATTGTTCAACTTCACAAACTCTTCCTAGGTGGAGTATTTTTACCCTATTGAGTTTTGGGTCACCTGATTTGATGCGAATCAGTATTTTTTCCCTTTCGGACATTGCCCAGAAGAACTCGTTTTGAAGAGCTGCCCAAGAAGTTCTCAAGTACTCTGTTTTCAGTCACTGGATCGTTTCACAAGGAAACTTGTTTGCTTGGTTCAATATATCCATCTTTACCAGTGGCATCATCGATCGTAGTTCGGAAAACAATATGTATGAACGACCAGCAATTGGTAATGATTAAGGGAAAATGAATCGATAGGGGATAAGTATTAATGACAGGATGAACGGTCTAACATGCTTGATGCGTAGCGTGTGAGCTGAAACAAATGCACGTCTACATTATGCTCATTAGCCTACCCACCAAACAATTTTGCCTTGGCAATTATTTTTACAGGTGGCTGGCTTCGGATGTCTCAAGTGATCGAGTCGCCACGCATACCATACATCAAATGCAACTGAAGAATTCAACCCCATGGTTGCTCACGGATCGTTGAACTTACCTCAACTTCATACCGACAACATTTTGAACCGCCCAGTCAAGCCAAAATCACAAAATCAACCGATGCTATGTTAACAATGTTCTTGGATCTAATCAACAAGTGCTCGAAGTATTATAACTTGTATAGTTTCCATACTTCAAGAGAAAGTTGGAGATTACGACTATTGGTCTTCCTCTGGCTATTTCCGACAACAGAGTAAATATGTCGCTCCTTGAATTTCAAACATGATCCCGTAAATATTAAGTTATTTGTGTGGCTTTCATACTTTTAGTCTGAAAGAAACGTTTCACTAGCTACATTTGAGGGGCTAGATGTGGCTGTATGCGAACCAGTGACAGTATTTGAGAACAAATCTAAAAAAGCAAAATATAGACATTCAGGTTGTAAATTTAGCTTTTATTGCCAAAATTGCTTCTTTTCAAGTTGGACATCACTCACAATTGATCGGAGCTGTCGCATCCCCATAGACTTTCCAGTCGGCCCCTTTCGATAAGAAGCACTAGACCCGAGTTTCGCTCTCATTAAAGCTCGTCAGTAGTGCGTATTATCGCCACTGCCGGGACTTGAACCACGGACATGCTGTTCATGAGGCAACCGTGTTAACCACTGCGCCACTGACCTCACGTTAGGCACGACCGAATTATCATGTGAACGCTCAACCACTTTCGCTTGTGAGTAATGATCAGGTTGCCCGATCGTCTCGAAATGGAGACACAGTTACTGCCTGTTAACTCCAATCGATAACTCCGCGATTAGGACTTCCTAGACAGGTCGAGATCTCCGATCTCATTAAACCTGCTAGGCGAGATTTTTAGATTACTAATGAGTAATCGGGGATTTGGTTAATTTCAAGTTGGACATCACCCACAATTGCTTCTGTCTATTTTTGGACTGTTTGACATGTCAAGCTCATTTACAAACTGAAATTTTACAGGACAGTGAAGATTTTCCAATGTGAATTTCTGAGAATTCGCTCCACTTGTGAAGAATCATAACCAAACATACCACATAGTTTTCATACCGAATAAGTGTCCCATTTTAGATGTGAACAGTTTCGATAAACGATTGATATATCTAGAAGTATAGCTTAGACCGTGAGATGGAAACGTGAAGTACCAAAATCAATCGGCAGACCTACTGAGTTTAATTTAGTTTTTCTTAAGCACACTGTGAGAGTTCAAACTGACCGGTATTGATAAAGTAAATAACTACACTTCAAGGTTCTGCATCCAAGATATTGTCCAGGTTCTTCCAGGAACTTGGGGCTAACTCTTGTAATATGACTGGTCTGGGCATATCTCTTGTCGTGGCTCGGTATTCGCTTGACATGCTTAATTGTTACGCATCTATATTAAAAGTAACTGCATTCAAATATTGTACTATTTCACAGAACGATAAACTGTACTGACTTCCTATAGAAGGTTTTGAAAGTTCGTCACCTCACGTTTTGTCGGACGTTCAGTATGATTGTGCATACCAAAAATTGACCAACCGATTTGACTGTGGTCGGGTTAGACCCCTCACGAGCTCTGTTCCCTTACAGCTGTGATTGATAGTTTTCTTGTGGACCCAAGTGCACATTGATTTGCAACGAACTCTGTTTGGTCGTTCTAGCCAAAATAGGTTTTCAAAAAATTTATAATGCCTATGAGACGAAATTTCTGTGAATTATTTCACGATTCTCCCAATCTTCCGCACACGGTAGTGACTCAACGTGTTTCAACTTCACAAACTCGTTTAATTTCCTGCTAAACTGTTTACACCAAGCCCGTAGGTTATGCCATACTTGCCTCACTTCATCTGCTGTAAACAGCCAATTGCGGGTGACTTCACAAATAGTGTTCGTGTAATGTGAACACAGTGGGGACAGCCAGGCACATCGAACTCCAAAAGCAAAGGTACCGCAAAATTATTGTGAGAAAAGTAACCATTAGCAAATGTGAGTTTAAAAAACACATTAAATAATGGTTATAACTAACGTCACTTACCAACAAAATGACACTCCGTCTAACTTGCACAACGTGAAGTGGATGTTTTAACTCAAACTTTCTTATTGTTCTATTCATAATATTTGTGTTTGAAGGTCATTGGGCAGGGATATATGTGGCTGAAAATCCTTATATAGGACCAACTGACCTCCTTCGTCTGTGACCTGACGTAAGCTGATAGACAAATAAGATAGAGAATTCTCCCCATTGTATGTTGATACGTATATTGTAAACCTATTAAAATGTATTCAGTTTATAAAGTGCAAACCCGGCGGTTGCACTTCAGTAGTACAGCACAGCAACCGTTGCCAAGTTAACAGTATGGTTCAAGTCACCTGTGTATTTAACCACCAACTTTGTGCTTCAAGCGTAATTATGTTCATTGGTAAATAGTAAGGAATTTGTTTGATTGCTTTAAAAATGAAAACCACTCCCAACCATTGGTGGGCTGTCCAGGGAATTTGATCTCCTTACTATGAGCCGATGACTCCAGCCAGCTCTTACGAACCTTTCAAACCAGCGATCCGAAAGTTAACTGTGAATCCAACTCAATCACACAAACTCCATTTATTTATTAACCACTACTATCACAAGCAATTTGCTGGATTTGTCGTCACTCACTGTTTTAAATAGACAGTGGACTCACGTTTTCAGCGTTATGACATCCAAAACTGACCTGATGACTGAATGCAAATAGGACTGGATATTGCACATATTACTACGTGGGAAGCCTGATCCACTATTTTGGTCTAATTAGCCCAACACAAGCAAACTAAACAACGAACTAGAAATATGTAGGCTTACAAACAATCTATCAGAGTATTTATAGTCCTTAATCTGTTCTTCACCAATAACAGTTGTTCCCAGCTTCTCCAATCAGACACTCATTTTACAGCCCTTTTCGAATAGAAGCACTAAACACGTGTTTCGCTCGTGTCTGTTCTTGCTATCATTGGGATGTGAACTCTGGTCTACGGTCCTCTGTTACGACGGTGTTTAACTCTGTCATTAGATTCACAACAAACGCCTAAACATATCCAAATTCGCTTCGTGAGGAACGATCAAGTCACCCCGTCATCACGAGAGCAGACATAATAACCGTTCTGTTAGGACCCCCACTATCTCAACTCACTAAACCAGCCCGGTGCACTTTTTCAAGAAATGACCTGAAAGAATGTTTACTGGAACGCGACGACTGCGGACAAATTATGGTGATATTCAAGTTATACCAACTAAATCCATCTGTTTCTTATTCGTGTTCTGTTTTATCTGCAGGTAGGACGTCTAAATGAATGGTTGCTGTAGCCTAGAAAGACACTTTAAAATGAACCATTTTTGACTTAACAAAATAAACAATATTGGAGCACTATGCTCATTTAGGTGATCTCCTTGCACGGCAACAAGCCCCTGGCAACAGTTGTCAAGTTGTAATCAGATTCTGCAAAACAATGGTAGCTATTACTGTGAAACAACACGCAGCACACAACATGTTGGACTGCGAGAAGTTTCGATCAATGTAAACTCATGCGACGTTACTCAGCGTCATTGGCTGACGTTTAACTCTCAAGTTCTAAACCTACCTCTCGAGAGAAAATATAGCTAATGCTTTAATTCTTATGCAGTTTGCACTGGTATCATTGACAAACAAAACTAGTATCTCTCTCTTTTGTGTCCTTAACAAGTCGGACTAATTGCCAATGTCTCTTAACGAAGTTGTGCAAATCCTGAATAGAAAGGGATACTACTAAGTTGTTTTGATTCTTCTAATCATTGTACACCAAATGTTGCTCACTGGTACACAGGATCGCCCAGTGCAGTGTTATATATATTTTAAATGGCGTTGCGCCAGGCGGTGCTTGCTTTCTTTTTACCAAGATATTAAAATTTCCAACAAAAAAGCAACTGTAAGAAAAATATATCCACAATGCTCTCAGCCAGTTTGTGATTAATAAAAACCAAGTTGCACGCTTACACTTACATGAGTGATTAATGTAATGGATAGGCTCATTCTAAGTCGAGTGTTGAAAAAAACACGAACATTTCATTGTTAACCATCTTCAGTCGTTATCCTTTTTGAACCTTTCCTTCAGAAGCTAAACCCCTTATTCGTGTATACAATAAACTATAAGCGGCAATGAAGACACGACTGGTTTCTTACCTAAATGTGAACATTAACTCCCATGTTGAATTCGAAGTGTCGATCGCTCTCGTTCAATGAATGCCGTTTTGTGAACCGAATTCATTTTTGAGATAAGCAATGTTCTCTTGCTCGCCGACACACATCAACCGCTGCGACTAATGAATGGAGTAACGATCGACCCATAATCTCGTTTCAGATGATGAGTGTTTGGCAAACAACAAGGAGAAATTTTCCAACGTCCCCTGAGTTACCCCAACCATTACGCATCTGTGCAGAGAAAAATCATCACCTAAGAAACAATCAAGTTAGTGTTAAATTGTTCGAGTAACCCCTAGGTGTAACTACTCATCGAGTTCCTCTGATCTTCTAAGATGATGTGAATGTTTACTTATGCACAGTAAAGATTTAACCTTAAGATTCTCAGCCCATCCAAATGTCGCCTTAAGCATTTGTGTCATCACGAAAACATTCTCGCCGTTGAAGAAGGAAACGAACCAAGTTTGCACAAGTTCCTTTTGAGATTCTGTCTTTTTCTGAAAATCAATCCACTCCAAGTAATCATATGTATCGCTGATTAGTTTGATACCCACTGTGACAGACTGGCATCCTTACGGCTAAGAACCAATGGGACTGCACATCACACAGTACAAAGCAAAACAGTCATGACAGGCGATCGCTTCGTCAGCTAAGCCTTGACCACAGACTTCGTAAACTCAGTCTTATCTCGTCTAACATTCACAAGCCATCAATATTCTATGGGTTGTGCA
>JTDE01003615.1:60186-77918 GCA_014338405.1 Paragonimus skrjabini miyazakii
CCATTGAATAAAACACTCTGCCTGTGTCATCGTAGTCATCAGTTCATAAAAAGCCTAATGCTCTATGCAGTGAGTAGAAACAATGGTAAAACCTACCGCGTATCGTAAAATTATGGATATGTAGTGAAAATGAAGTGGAATGTGGTTATTGTCTTCTTTAAATATAGTCTTTTGTGATGGCTGACTGAAAAGGTACAGGCTGTTTGTACTTTTGTTGTGACCAGTTGCCGGAAGTTTCAGTGTTCCATATGTACTGCTAACTGACGGGTTAAGAAATGTTTGTGAGCTCTATGGTAACATAATCAGTGTGCGTTTAGTGGACGATTTCTGCGAGAAATACACAAACGGTAGCGTGTTTGTTACCATTCATCGAGTATTCTTACCAAGTTAACTTCCTGCACAAGCGGCGTGTACAGAATTTAGATAAAATAACTCTGTAGTCTATGTTGACTGAAGGTCTAATATTTCTTCGGCCGTAAAACGACAATTTGGAAAAATATTACCCGAAAATCCCATGTACCAGTAGATTAGTTATATGAAGGCAAGCAAAGAACAAATGGATAACTCAACACAATACTGATATAAACAAAAATACATAACGCATTCTGGAAACAAGGATTTGTTTCAAAACGCTCACCACAACATTGTTCTTAATAACGTAACAGCAAGCTAACTCGGAATCAGTTTTTATTTGTGACTATCCTTGTGTGTTATTTTTCGAAACACAGTTTACCGATTCAGTTGATGCTAGATGCTCAATAAATGTTCCTGAAAAAAATGCACTCTGGTACGACGACTTATGTTTAGAAAATGGTTTCTAACTGCATTTATGGCGTCAACAATGCAAACAGTTAGACCGACATTCTTTCGATGGAAAGATTCGGCCTCTGATGAATTAATTCTGCCAATTGTAACGGTAGACTGATTATAACCATGTGTGTGGAGGTTAAATTTTTTTGTAACGACTAGCTATGTCATCTAATTAAGTATTACCCAATAAACACAATTCTTCATCATACAATTTTCAGTAACTGTTCCCCTCCCCGTATTTCAAACGCTTCTGAATATTGCCACTTGAAAATGAACAGCACACCAAGTAGAATTTCTTTCCGAGAAGTCTATTCATTTCCTTACCTTTGTATGAAGACCATTCATTTGGAGGTCTTACAACAGTTCCACTGACATCACTACCATTTCCAACCCGGTTATTTAAATGCAAGTTGGGAGCACTTTGATTATGTGCAGTTCAACGTACGGAGTTTTTATTATTGGTACCCCATCCCCTTCCCCTTTTCTAACAATTGACTGGGACTTCCCTTTTTTACGGTTGAATGACACAGTTTAATGCAGATCACAATTATTAATGTACCTTTTTCGATTATTACAATGATAAGAATCTTCGCTATCATTGGCAGGAGCTGATAATCATTTGATGTTAATGTTTTAGTTATCATACAATAATGAAATGGTCAAGGTGGACCGTTTAATCACCAGCTTCGATAGCCTCATTAAGCTGTTGATATAGGTTTACAAAAACTAACACTAGATCGTCCCATGCGTGTGGTAGACCGAATACAAAAGTGTAAATGCTGTTTCAGGTATGTTTTATGCGGATTTACTACATGACTGATTGTCTGTCAATAGTGTTCAAGGTGCAACGGCAACAACAAAGTATCGCAGTAAACGAGCCAACAGATAAAACTACTCAACTGTCTATAGAACGGTGTATTTTATACCGATTACCAATAGATATCATTACCATGACTGATTAGTTTCAGACAGTTAAATACAAAAAAATTCAACAAAGTAGACTAGATTACACGAAACCGTCATCAAAGTTGAACTGTTATGCTAGATTTTAAACTGGAAAAAGTACGTAGCTTGATAAAAGAAGTTAGTTTTAAAAATTGACCAGGTAAGAAACGGTCCACGTAAGTTTGAATGATATGCAGTGGATTCATAATGAAAGACAGCTATGGTGTGTAGCATTCTCTGAATTCAGTCAATGACAACAAAAGAAGTTTATACTTAATCTATACAACTATCCTCTTTCTTCTGTTTCTGCTGTCGTTGTGTCCGGCAGTTCAGGTGTCTGCATCGGCGTCCGTGATAAATTCACCTTTGTACTGTGAGTGACGAAGGCCAAAAGTGTAATGTGGCGCGGAGTTTTGGTTCACCTTAACCTAAAGCAGAGAAACAGTTTACAAAATCGAATTAATGAGGTGTCATGATATGACCACTAGAATGAACTAGTAGCTGATACGAGTTAATCGTCTGCGCACATCCAATCACTTCAAACTTGATTTATTGCCCATGGTAACTATGCGTTACCAAAAAACATCGTTGGTGATTCAAACTTATGTAGCGTGAGCCTGAATTGTGGGAATTACACAAATAAATCGTTATTCAGTACTGTTAGTTTTGAATAAACAAAAAAGCAGTAGGTTGAACAAAGGTAAGTAGAATCATTTTAAAAATGCAATAACAAAGACAAGAATTTGGATAGAAATTGTTTAATAATCTTCACAATATTATAAATCCTTTCAAAAGAAATTTAAACTTATTTCTGCAAAATGTCGAGGTATACTTTTTCCTACTGTAAAAGCCCAGTCTGATTTTCAACCATACAAGCGGAATTTCAGCCTATACTAAAATACTCCATAACCAACTAATTCACTATCTCTCTTTCTGTTCTCAGTTGGCTTCTTTAAATTACCGAACACTTGTCTAAAGCGTGACGTCTCAGTTTTTGTCTGGCCATTGAAGCCTACTCAAACAGTTGTGCATTCAGCCAGACATTTTACCAATTGTTGCACTCCCACTCATTGTTTATGTTATAATCCTGTTACATTCATCTATATTCCGGTTGAAAACATTATTCATGTAAGTCGTTGCGCCTTAACTTAATCCTTCTAAGCACCCTACAGGTCGTAAACAATTTTCTCTGAAAATGTTCTAGGAATTATCGCAATAAATAAATACCGTGTTTGTTCAGTGGGATTCATCTTCACACACCCATCGGATGTGTAAACCACTTTTTACTCAAACGTTTGCTCACTTAGTTTCAGTATTCCAAAGCTTCTCTAGCCATTTTTTAAATGAAAATATAGATGATTATTAGTCTAAAACAACGTCCACTTGCTCGATCGTCAAGATACATTAGACAATGTCTAGGGGCTTCGGATGAGCATGGGTAAAAACGAAAATCTTGACCGTCATGGGTATCAATACACCAGAGGTTTGCACAGAGGCTCAACTGTTTCACAACCAGAGGGAAATTAATAATGCGCAACTTGGAAGCAAAATAAGCGAAAGGGATGGGACCTGATTGCTGGAAACACTTGAATCCAGGATCGGCCTTTCACTACCGAGAAACCTACATCACTCGAAAAAACAACTGAGCTCTAAGTGTATTTTGAAGGAATTGAGCATTCTTTATCTTGTTGACTAAGACAGTAAGAAGACATATTATAAGGTGTTAATATTGTGTTTATCCTCACCAATCGCACGCACGACCAGTATCATACGGGCAACGCTTAGTAACCATACAATGGTGACTATTACGGACTAGGTTGCCCATACAAAAACAGCGGCAAAATAAACACTGTCAATTACATGGAGATAACATTAACTGTGTCAGCACCTTCTAGACACAGAGAACCAATTGAACAAGGCTTCGCTGAACATTTGGTGGCTTTTTGTTCGCAGCTCGTAACGATATTAGAGACAATGTTGGAAACAGTAATACTAGAAACGCACTGTTAACATCTTCCAATATAGAAGAGGTCCATTTGCGAAAAATCTGGACTTCGGCTTGATTCGAGTCAGCGACAGAAACACCATACCCAAACGCGGCAAGCGCTCTATCAGCTGAGCTAAGAAGCCACATCGGAAGCTCAGAAATTTCACATCTGAACCTAGTGACCCACTCAATCAACATGGAATCCACCAAACGATCCAGCCGACTGACTGCCCAAGCAAGATTTCTCGATCAGCTCACGCTGGAATCCGCCAACGCCACCGATGAGCATTGACACTGAATTACTGATTAGTAGTTTGGCAGATTTGATAATTTAGAAGAGATCCATTTGCGAAAAATCTGGACTTCAGCTGGATTTGAACCAGCGACAGAAACACCATATCCAAATGTGAAATTTATCAGCTTCCGGTGCGGTTTCGTAGCTCAGCTGGTATAGCGCTAGCCGCGTTTGGGTATGGTGTTTCTGTCGCTGATTCGAATCAAGCCGAAGTCCAGATTTTTCGCAAATGGATCTCTTCTAAATTATCAAATATGCGAAACTACTTATCAGTAATCCTCTATGTTCGGTTGTGAGTGAAATTTGTCCAACAGCCAACTTGTGGCTTCCATTGCTCCACTACAATAATCGTACCCAGTTAACAGTCACCTTGGTCAAACCACGGTAATGTTCGTATCACTCAGCACGAGTAGCCGCTATTTCTCTTAACGTCTGCAGCCACCGACTTTCTAAGTAGTGAGGACCTCAACCTAATTAATAAACAGGGTCTGCGGCGATCATCCAAATGGTAATCCTCTTCAGTTCCCCATATCAAATCAACATTCGCTCGCTCTTAACCTTATTTCTGCCGGCTGCGAGATCCATGAGTGATGTGCGTCCTTAGCACATGACCAGACCACCCTAATCTTGAGAACTGGAGGAATAAGCTCACTGGACATTGATTTCTAAATACCCGCTTCCTAACCTCAGCGCTTCTTACCCGTTGGTGTCACCCGATGTCGAAGCTTCATCTACTGAGTACAAAAATGGTACTTTTACGTGAAGTGCTTCGACTTGTTAAGACGACATGAATAAACTCTGACAGACTGTTACGATTTAAGCGGTATATATTCGTCGTTGTTTGAATAGATGCGACGTTTCTTATAAAAAAGGGGAACGCCGCATTACAAGTCAGGACTGTTAAATCACGTAAGCGTCCAGAAGCTTTGTTCACATCAGAAAATGTAACATTTTGTCATGGATGAGAACTGCACTTCTGTCAGTGAAACGGGTAACTCAAGAAGATCGACAGCAACAGTTGAAAACAAGATCAATTTCAAGGATGGTGGTGGCAGGTAAAATGGGTCGAGATAGACAACCAATAAATCAAAACATTTAAACTGACAGTCACTCCTTTGCACATGCTTTGGACCCACACATATGGAAGTTGCACACAGACAATCTACATCGATTGCAACTGGCAAATTTTCTCGGCGACCGTAGTCACACTTTCGACGCCATCTAGCGGTTGTACTTCATAGGTGGAATTTTTGGAAACGTACCATTTGCCACTTAGAAGAGGAATGTGAATGATCTATATGAGTGAAAAGTTTAAAATCATTTTAAAGTAATTTCTGTTCTAAGATTTCCAGGCCCGAACCATGAATATCGACGAAACCAGGAGGCTACAAGTTTGTTCGACGTGCTACCCGGAACGTCCGCCAGTTTTTCTGTTGAAGCATATATGACAAATCACACGCTCGCGTACTAGATTGTGGGGTAACACAAGTCAATCGTTTTTGAACTCGTGGTTGTACTTTCAAAGATGGTAGTTCGGTCGTGCCTACTTTAAAATTACTGGAGTGGGTACCAACAGGTTTGCATCACTAGCACAGAATGACCAGAGTTTAAATCCCGGTTTGATTGATGAACTCTAACAACAGTTTGGACTCGTTCGAATCAATGCTTTTTACAGGACACAAGAAGCACAGAAACGTTGTGCATAACGGATTTTGATTAGGAGGCTAGTAAAAGGGTAAGCATTGTGGGAAAACATATTCATTTAGATGCATGTTATAGATATAGCAAAGGTGGAAAGAGTAAAAGATATAAATGCATACATACGCTAATTTTGAATATAAATATAAAAGCATGGTACGGGTCTGGGTGCCCGAGAGTAACACAAACGCACTTCATGCTAATGCTGACATAAAAGGTTGTACACCATTGTAAATTTGTCCAGATGGGTGCGCAGTCTATAGTCTCGAATTAGTACCTCCAATGTAGGCGGCAAGTTTTCGCCTACATTTATTCGCCGATAACGTCGTCACGACAGATTAAGGCAGGCTGTTCCAAAGTGAACACTAAATAAGTGCTGCCTGCATAACAAGCAACTCATCTAGTGCTGCATCCTGGGCATGTGAACTCAGAGACAGTCAGGCGAACTGAAATGAGGATGTGCCACGAAGAATACGACGGCCGACTTAATGTCTTCTAAGGCAAAATAGGCTCGTTTCCGGTCTATAGATAACAGGTGAAAACTTAATTCAGTTTAAGCGAAACTGTCCCAATAAGTAAATTAATGAAAAGACAAAACACACCTTTAAGCCTTGATTTGTATTAATCGATCAGTTGGAGACTTCGTAGAATATGACCAATAAACCTGAATCATCACCAGCACCATAGACAACAATAAAACAGTAGATTCACACTGGTGTTTGACTGCCACACAACCAGAAAGGAAAAAAAGACAAACCCTGTATAGGAAGAGAGAGTAAATTAAAAAAAGGAGACGAGAAGTAGTTACGTCAATATTGAAGCGTTCAACATTAAGGTGTCTACGCCTTACAAATAAATAACCGAGCTGTGAGTGAAAGTGAGGCGTTATCAGCAAGACGGCTTTCAATGCCCAGAGTCATTCATGCACTCATTTCACAGAAAACTCAACCAAACGACAACATGCACGCCACGGAGCTCAATTAGCCGCCATCTTACCCAACGTCTCCAGCCATCGACTCGATGAGTCACGAAGGTCCCAGCCCGGAAGACGAACCCGATCTACAGTGACCAACCCTTTGGTGAGCGATTTCATTTATCTAAGCCAAGTACTCATCAGTCCACCTCGCACCTTACGCCAATCGGTTGCAGCGTCGGCCAACAGTGTTCGGTGTGGCAAACGACTTAGTAGCAAACTTAATACATGACCTAACCATCTGAGTCTGTGAAAATGTAGTGACTGAACAAAAGAACTCGTTTGACAATGATCATGAAATACCCCCTCCCTAACCTCTTCGTGGTTCACTCGCTGGTGTCACCCGACACGAGCAATCGAAAACAGACATCGATGGTCAAGTAGCTGAAGACGGTTCACGTATTTTACCTTGACCGACCACGTTTCGCTACCGTAAATTAACACAGCCCTCACTGTCGCCACGTATAGGCGACCTTTAAGCTTCATAGAGATACCTCTCTGTCACCAGAGGTGACCCAAGTTAGCGAACACCGCCCTAGCCTTGGAAATACGCGCTTCTGTTTCATTCCCTACACCTGCGCCACTGCCGCAGCTGTTGCAGCTTCCCAGGTATACAAGTCGAGCAATAACCTCCACGACTTTATTAGCTAACATTAAATCTACGAAACCAGAGCAATCTTGCAGAAGCACTTAGCTGCTTGTGGCTGCAAAGTGCATTTTGAAGTACTTAGCAGAATATTAAATTGCGTTTAGCGTGAAAACTGTCAAACAACAACACCTTGTCGTCAGCATAATCAACATCAGTCAGTCTTCCATCAGGTAGTAAGTCCACGCCGGCATCTTGAGATTGCCGGAGACAATCCTCCATTATCTTGTCTATGACGAAATTGAACAAAAATGATGAAAGGGGACAGCCTTGACGAAAGCCGCTCCTGGTGCTGAAACCGTCAGACACCTCACAGTAAACCCTAACCTGAGCTGAAGTATTGGAGTAAAGCGCCGACAGTATGTTCACATACTTGGTTGGTACACTTCTGCGTTTAAGCGAATCTAAAAGTGTAGATCGAACCATCGAATCGAACGCACCTTTATAGTCGAAAAATACGGCAATTGTTGGCCGGCGGTACACAGGACGCTGCTCCAAAATTTGACGAAGGGCAAAAATGTGATCTATACATCCCCGACCAAGACGAAACCCCGCCTGTTATTCTCTAATGTTTAACTCCCGAATTGTAGTGAGTCGATGAAGTATAATGGATGCCAGGACTCTTGAAATGACTGGGGTCAAACTAATTCCCCTATAAATTTTGCGAGAGCTCCTGACACTTTTCTTGAATATTGGAACTATAATCGCGTGACCCGAGCACGGAGGGATGGTCTTCGTCATTACTTGCAGCCGAATTTTACCGGTCATTAAATAAAAATTAGAAAATTTGCATATTTTGCTGAAAGCAGTAAATGAAACGAGAAAACTAAGCATGGCAGCAATTGATATCAGGCGTTTGCGAGAAAGAGTATAACGGCTGTTGTCCAAGACAGGAGGACTGAACCTTTAGAAAATCTGTGGGGTTTGTCTCCTTTTACAAAGTGCTCGATCATCACACTTGAATTATTGTGTGTAGTCGTAATGTTCTGGCCTAGTAAAGAACAAAACTTTGTCGAAAAGGGTATGTGAACAAATTACTCGAACAGAATTCGTCAAATCATGGTGCGACGTTGCAGCAACCCAATCTCCCTTTTGGAAGACCACTAAGATAAAAAAAAGTCTGATGGATAAACTCAAAACAGTAAAATAAATTTCAAGTTTTGAAAAAATTCCTTTGTCTCCTTGCGAGTTCATAAGAACACAGTGATAGACTGTTGAAAGCTATGGCTAAGAAATACGTGCAAACTTGTCCTCTCGATGGGTCATACGTACGTGGACTACGTTGTCTACCAGTATAAAAGGCGACAGTACGATAAAGACTTTCAAGCGTCATCATATTTTGGTTGACGTTATGCACCAACTGATTTGTTTTATAGAGAATAACAAAGAGTTTCTGCGTCGTGCTCGGGCTTTGGTTTTGGACATGTATGATTGTGTTACCCAGTATGAATGGCGTATACGTTTAACTGAATACGGACATTTACGCGTGTACATGTTTTTGTTAAGGCTAAAGATGCATGTTATATCCATCTGAGCACGTATATGTATGACTTGAGTGGGCACTCTAACTATATGAAGGCACTCCCTGCACGTTATGAGCTTAATAGCTCACAAAGAAGAGTATTTTGATAGATTACGAACCTCGAACCTACTGTTTCGATCTTATGCTAGCCTATACAGTCGCAAAGATTGCGTTGAATTATTGTTAATTATACCTAAAGGAGCATATACTCAACAGTAACCAAGAGTTGGGACCCCATATAACAGGTGTACAAGTAAAATTTCTGATTCTAATAGTCTGGTCTACTGAGATTCTTGCTGTTCTACGGTATGCTGCCAATGTAACCTCTGACATAGTAGGACCAGTTGTGATCCGATCAAATCAACCCACAACATTTGTCTTGAGGATCAGGAAGTATAGAACAACTTCAACCAATTGTTAAAACTATTTTTTGAAGCACTGTATAAAAAAATAGGCAGTGCATGCGAAGCTGGCAGTTGAAAAACGTGAAAATGTTGGATACCCTCAGAAGAGTCACACGTAATGATCTACTTGCTCAATTATTTGAAGTTTAACTTACGTTTTCTGGACAGTAGGCACCTGGGCCAGGTTTTTTAGTAGCGTCACATGGCAACAAGTTCCTTGCAGTTATGGAATAGGTTGGAAGAGCTTCTTTATAAACGTTTAATGCTGTTACTTTGTAGGCGCCAGCACCGGGAGTCTAAACGACATAAATATATTTGCACGCAAAACTGATACTCAACCTCACTGCAACCAAATACTTTGGTTCTACTTGACAGTGAATAACCCGGAGCAGATGCCTTTTGACTCCTGACGGTTTTACCAATCATTGGGTCCATTTTATAAATATTCGGTCCTGTTTATTCGGTAATGAAAAAACCATGCAATTTTTCGCTTACCTGGAACGTCATCCGTGTGAAAGCCCTTTATCCGTGAACTCAACGTGTAAGCGGGTGCCTTAGGGTAAACTTGGGGGTCACACGCATTAACACTATAGGCCCCAGGTCCAGGTGTAGCAAATATTGTCGATTCTCTCTGACGGCTATATAATGAATATTGTGGTATGCCGTCTTTCCCCGTATTTGAAACTTTTGGGTTGGGAAAGTAGCAGGGGCCAGGACTGCTATCAGTATTACTGCTAATATGTCGGACTCCGAAACTCCACTGAGGTTCACGCACGTGAGTTGATCGACAATCATGTTGAGGAAAACCAACAAGATTTGGTAACTGATAGCAAGGACCTGGACTACTATACATAGCAGCAATCGGTCCACGAGGTCTTGTATAATTGTACACCATTCTGAAAGTTTGAATATTGAGGAGCAACTATATAACTGTCACAACCCTCACGGGACAACGACTACACAAAACTAATTTTAAAAAGCGACCTTAATTTGTTATAGTATTAAACTTTTTAGTTTACATAAAGAAAGCAACGATGAAACTTTTTGCCATAAAAACCTCAGTATCGCTTACTTTATTCATTTTGTAGTGTTTATTGTTCGTAGTTATGTTTTGTAATTTATTTGTGTACGTTTTGTATACACCGTTTTGTTGACTTTCTGTACACTTGCTTGAAAGCGTCACCATCATTTTTAAAATGGATTATCTACTTGAATAAGTGGGAGTTTCCCTGCACTGCCTCTGTCTTTTCTTCTTATGTGGATTGTTGAGCTAGTGAAGTAATTGCGCGGTGACATTTTTTGGCTCCGCATCATCCGAACCTATCGAGGGTATAACCTCCGACGTTTTTCCTTTTCTGTGTGGTTGTCCATCCAGTTAAACAGACTTTGACTTGTTAGCAAATCGTTCCACTTATAGTGATGCGTCTAACGTTTTATTTATACCCATACCTTTTGCAACTATCCCGTCTTCTTTGGTACATTCATAGTTTGATCATTTTCATCAGTTTAGTGAATAGGCCACCACAAATCTTTTACCAAAGCCACTGAATATTTCCCCCCCTTCTTTCACCTCGATCCCTTGAAATGCATCACAGTACATTCCGAAAATAGTCGGAAAGCTAAAGTTCACCCTCTGATTAAAGGTAAGTAGTATTTTTGTGTGTTTGTCGTCCCACTAAAACAAATTTATAGAACTTTCCTTAATGTACTGCAGTATTCAGCCTCCGACAATTATCTGAACATTTGATATAAAGTTCACACTCGGGCATGCCTTCGTCCTCGAACTGTATTTCACACAGTACACCTGCAGCCTGGGAGCACTTGTCACCAACGTCAACAGCAACGAAAACCGGTAAGCACGAGATGATCTACTATGTGTGATGCATTCATATATTAAACGAACCATTACAGTAAACGGCGTTTTTGTTGTAGTTGACTTATGAGGCGTTAAAACTTAGAATAAAAATTTGTGTACGCTAGACCACACTTCAGATGCTTATGGATTCCGGCTGTTGTCAAAACACTCATTAAAGTTGTGAACCTGATTAAATAGTTTTTATTCCTTGTTGACATTAAAAGACGCAAGCTTTTTGATCGCGTCACTTCCCTGTCCGTTTAAGCTGAAGCCGACTTCTGTATAGTCTCACAATTCTGGAGGCATCAAACAACTTGGTTCACTTTTCATGGCCATGTCCAGAACGTCAGAACATCAGATTTCTCCGAAATGGCACCGCAAATAACACAGCACAGCATGATGCTGCAATTACTTGCTGACCCTCCACAGCCCTTAGTAGCTCGGCCCAAATATGAGCATGTGCTCCATCCTAGCATAACCCGTTCTTCAAGTGGTTATGTGTTATCCACACTGCACATGGCGTCGAGAAATCCTCCCGGTGACTGGGAACCGTCTGCTTGTTATCGTGTTTTGAACGAAGCAACTCTACTTGATGGTTACTATAAATCGTATACTCAGGACATTGCATTTTGCCTATTATGAGAGAAGGTGCTGACAGAGTTGGATCTTGTTCTGCAATACCATTCTAAAGTTGTAAACGAAACCAATAGCAGAGTTAGTTTGAATAACCTATAATTGGCCGCCGGCGAGCGAACGTACCTGAAACTTGCCACCTGCTTAATACAAATATGATATGCGAACACATGAGTGTACGACACACTGCATATGAACTCCCTTGAAATCCCAAGTACAACCTGCAACTATATGTTCTGGATTTATTTTTGCACTTTAGACAGTGAGAGGATCAATGAAATAACCGGGCCCTCACACCTTCACATGGTTGGCGCATCCGGAACGGATTGTCTTGTCACGATGACCGAAGCCAAAGGATGCCTGCATTTTAATTCATCACCCCCAAATGGCTGGCGCTGCACCACCTGTGATTCCACTCACACATCACGTATCCGGTGTATACCCGAAGGAATAAGACCAGTAGGTGTGTGCGTGGAGCTTTTCTACCCAGCCGGCCAATGCCGGTTAGCCAACTGAATGGCTAGCACGGAAAGGAAATCCTTATCTCTCGGAAAATAAACAGAGAGGGACCACAATTACAAGATCTGTATTGAGAAGAAAGATATGTAAAACGTAATTTAAGAAGCATTCCAGTATACGGGCGCATAGAAGTGCATTCTAGAGAGGATAACGTTGAAAAACAAAACTCAAAGTTGAACTACGAAAAGACCAGGTAGACGATTTATCAGTCAATACACCAACAAAGCTCAAGAAAAGGATGGGTATAAGATTGCAGACACTCAAGTTTCTGGAAAGAGGAGCCGATTGGTTGGTCACCTATCACGGTATTGGTCGATGCAATAAATAGTAAAGTAGACTGGATAAGCCTATATGACCTACCTGAGCCCAGCGTACTCGTTGTTTTTTCGCCAACGGTGCACTATGTGCACGCTGGTGACCATCTACTCCCAAACGGCCAGCGCATTCGCTGCAGCACACGTCGCAACGCCATACAGTCATGTCACCACGACTTATGGCACCGATGGTTCCCTTGCGTACCGCGCGCTTTCGTTCTCGGCCGCACAGTAACTGCCATTTGGCCTCTCGGACGCCCGTCCGAATCTTATTCGTCCAGGCAGTACGGTTCAACGCTAAGTCTTTTCAACATCTAAAATTAATTTTACAACGTGAAAGACTTACCTGCACAGCATCCTGACATCTCAGTTTCTGACCACCAGGATTTCGCTTGCCTGATCTCAATTGTCCATACAGCACCTGCTTCGGAACACGATAATCGCTCATCCGACGAAGGTGACCCAGTCAACGAAGCTGATTCAACATCAGCAAGGCTTCCATCCCGTTCATGTCCACTCGCCACGTTCCGCCGAAACGTCGTCCACGTTTCATTGCCGCACAGCAGTATAGACAGTACAATTGAGCAGTAGCCAAACAGCTGTAACGTTTTGCACACTATTTTCCATTTCAAAATTCTGACTGTTATTCACTTTCATCAACTTCACGTATACAGCAAACGTTTAAACCAACTTAATCGAACTAATCGTTAATCAGTCAATACAACTCACTCACTCCTCGGTTAGCGAACCTTGCGTTCTCTCTGCGTTCGGGTCGCTGGTGCACTGAATTTTGGAACGTTAGAAGCTATTGTGGCAAAGTTCCTTATTTATCTGTCATCGGAATTACCTCAGTTGTTGACCTCCAAGATTAATTAGGAACGACACGACGGATTGTATCTATTGGATACTGCATTTGGTGTAGTGGAATTCTAAATCAAAGCACTTTAGTGAACTAATGTGAGTTGATCATTTCCATTTTTATCATCTTTTTGATTTCGAGTTCATACCTGAATTTTGTATATTGTTTAGATCCACTACACAACTTAGCATTCGGCTTCAGGCTGTGGTTCTTCCAAACACGTCTTCCAAGATGTCCGAAAGCAGTACTAGCCTTTGCCACGCGAGCTCTCAACTCGCGGTCCGCGGACAGATCGGTGAACAGGTTGCTGTCCAAGTAGCAGAAATCTGTGCAGCTGTCGACAATATCTTTATTAACACGGATTTGAGGTGAAGGTGCACAAGCAGCACCTCTGCCCGGAGAAGGCTGAAAGAAAATGTCTTACTTGTGTTGATATCCAGTCCAAACTTGGATGCCGTGGTCGCGAAAGCCGTGGTCAGTCGCTGTAGTTCGTCTTCGCTATATGCAAACAGCACGTTGTCATCTGCAAACAAAAGCATGTGCATCGTTGGGCTATGTAACCGAGTTTGGGCGCCGAACCATCGGATATCCACTAGGCGCTCATCCGTCCGGTTCTCTACCTCAGCACCGTCCTCCCCAGAGTCCTGGAAAGCAACTGTTAGCATGGTAGTCCAAGATAAACTAAATAGGCCTGAGGCTAACGCACAACCCTGTTTCACGCCAGTGACAATATCAAAATCATCAGAGATAGATCCGTACGATTGTAACTTCGCCCCCATACCCACATGCAACAATCTAATCAAATAGACGAACTTAGCTGGACATCCGGACTTACCAAGCACCGTCCACAGCGCCTCACGGCCTACGGAATCGAACGCCTTGAAGAAGTCTACGAAGAAGGCGTACAGGGGCTGGTTACGTTCTCAGCACTTCCCCTGATGCTGTCGAGCAGCGCACATCAGGTCGGTCATACCGCGATACGCCCGGAATCCTCATTGCTCCTGAGGAACATTGGCCTCCAAGACATCCGTATTCAGCCGGTTCGAGAGGGTTCTGGCAAGCACCTTGCCTGCACAACTCAGCAGACTGATGCTCCGATAGCTGTCGGGGCATTGCTTGCTACCTTTACCATTTAAACAAAGGTACTATCACAGTACCCTTGAAATCTTGCGGCATCACCTCCCAGATGGAGTGAACCAGCTGCAGTAGTGCACGTTCCACCGCCGGGCGGTCATTCTACAAGATCTCATTTGCATCTTTACCTGCAGCCCTCCCGTTGCAAAGTTGGCGCCTTCACGTACCGACTGCATCAAAGGATACCGTCAAAAGTGCAGTAGCTTACCAGTTTTTAAGTCGTGTCCCTGCTTCTGCAAGTTGTACTGCGTAACTCGCTACAGACACTACAACTCTTCGCCGACGAGTTCTTGAAAGGATTGGACCTCTGCTACATCTGTTTTGATGGCAGCGCAACTACCAGTGAACTTGTGGCCATGAATCAAACGTACGTTATAGAATTATCTCAACTTCAGAGTTTCGATATTTTCTGTGTCTTAAGATTTTTAAATTAAGATTTTCTCGAAAACCTTATCAACTCTTCAGTTGTATCATTGGCCTCTGAGAAAACCGTCTAAATCACAACTTATCCGTCACCGTAAACAAACTCCGTCATTTACCTAGAAGGTTTCACTTGGACCGGCGTAATATTCCGAATTCCGCTATCATAAACATCACCTCTTCAGATGTCGCTGATAACCTCAAACAAGCCATCAAACTGATTTCATGCACCACATAAGCAGTTACTTTCAAGAGAGCCTTAAATAATAATTTCACTTTCTGTCATACGCGTTTAAACCCCGCAAGTGTTTCTTTCTCGCAACCAACATATTCAATCTATCTATGGGCTGCTATTCACCAACTTTTGCGCAGTGGATCCTAGTTACTTGGTAATTTTCTTATACAGCATTAGACAGGCGTGAGTAATGTACAACAATTAAGGACGCAACTTACTCGCTAGTTACGTTGGTGGTATGTGCAGATGGGCTGGATTGGACGAACGCATCGATAAGAAACCAACCGGCAACTCGCAAAAGGCTATGGCCATTCACTGTCGATAACGCCTGCAAACTGGCACATCAGCGCAGTGACCAATCCGGACGGCACACCGGCGGGGCATCGGATTTTATTATAACGAGCACTGAGGCAGAAACAAGTTATTTAAGCTTGTCACGCCGACCAATAAGAAGTCTGAGGCTTCGACATCAATTGCAATTCTTAAGTTTACTGATGCATCTCGACCATAAAATGACCAGCAGAGACTCAGTGCAACGGAGATTCCTTTGGCGCCACAAGTTTTGTTTTGGTTTCGTTTCGTAAGGTAGCTGCTTCTCAACAGCAGATACTCTTGTCGTTTGCTGGATGGAAGTCATTTTATTATTCTTATCTGTCAAAAGCCACTAATGTGGCTTTATCTCACTTGTTGACGGGAACACACAGTATATCACGTATCAGTTGGACGTTGTGTGCAATTCACGCCCTCATCAAGTATCATGCCGTTTTTGCATATCAACTTTTCACACTGGTACTTTGTAACACGAGTCTGTTCACCAATATCCGACTTTATCGCAGAATTTGTTTCTACCACTGCTTCCTGAGCATATCTGCAGACTTTGTGCACCATGTCTGAATGACGTCTTTGTACTAGTCACAGTACCTTTCGAATTTCTCTTGTTTGAACAATCTTTTCCAATTTCCCGTTCACGTAAGCTTGTCATCTTGATGCTTTCTGCTACTCGTTTGTTTTGGCGACTGCAAACCATGCCCAGGTCTTTGAGCCCAGCAGTAAGTATTCTGTCATTCCAGTAAGTTCCCCGGACAAAATGGTTGATTGAAGCAAAGTCGCAATATATTGAAGCGCGCTGTGGCCATGTGTGCACCGATATCGTGGTCTTCTCAACTGATATGAATATTCTTCGGACGCTGGCTTGCTGACTACAGTGCATCGCTATTATCACTGACAAAACCAATAGGTATTCTAGTAACATCAGTAGGACATGCTAGTAATGTTAGTAATGATCAAATGAATTTAATGCACTCTTAGCAATACTTCGGACGAAATACGGGGGCGGAATCCGTGAGCGTGTTAGTAGCGTGTTAAGTTGAATCATATAAATGTCAGCATAGTGGACTGCGGAACGGAAATTCTGTGCGGTTCACGGGGCACAGCAAGTATGCCTGTTCACCAGTGAACGGGAGACTTAGGTGAATTGCGTTTGTCTGCGTAGACGGTCTAGTTGTATCGTCAGCCTGGGCGAAGCCACAATGCTGAATCAAACATCATAGGTCAATGTTCGAAATATAGTGCGTGTGCGTTATGTGTGGATTTGTGTGCCTACGTGCATGCATGACATCGACTTCATTAGTGTTGGCAAACTGTGAGTTAGTTGGAGCCACTACGGGTGCACACTGCTTAGAACCACTAGACGGTGGAGGTGTTTGGCGTACTATTCCTATCATACACTAAAGCTAACTGGTCTTCCCATTTGGCCTTGATCATGACACAACGTGGTGCTACAGGTCTCATGTGTATTCTCACGGTAGACGGCAAAATCAACTGTTGACCTACTGTTGTGACCGCAAAAGACGCTTGGCCTGAGAATTCGTTTATTGCACAAACGCCCGTATGGGTCATGTCAAAAATCAAACCACAAACGCGTATACTCATTTGCAAGTTAGATATGCATTTACATCCATCATTGACATTCGTCTTGGTGATACTTCTGCCGAGCTTGTACACACTACTTCGATAGTCTCTCCTTGCCCTCCGTCTTCCTGGCATTCGCAGCTTGCCCTTTTGTTCCTGAACGTTGCCTGTGGGTAACATACTACTTGTGAGTAGTATGCTACTCACAACGAAACTGCCTGTCATACAACACTCCTACACAGATTGTCTAAACACAAATAAAGGTAAGTATCATAAGCAACCAGTTGAATTATACAATATGGATGCGTCCATCAAACCTTGACTCTCCGTCAACTGCTCGAACACTGCCACGTCTTCTACCGACCAGCAGTAATTATTTCCCTAGACATTAGAGGATCTTCCGACTCTATTGACAAAGCTGTTCTTTGAGATTGCTTGTTGATGAACAGGTTACCTGATATATATGTGTTAATTCTCATATAAGGTTGGATCATGTGGCAATCTGTCACCACCCTTCTGTAGTGAGGTGCAACAAGATTGTATTGTTTCTGTTTTTCCTTTTCCTTTACGAT
>JTDE01003616.1:0-28517 GCA_014338405.1 Paragonimus skrjabini miyazakii
TGGCTTACCAGATTTCGGGTCGAAAGGTCATCTTACTATCGTATATAATGACGGACACTGATCGACCTTCAGCAACAGTATCGCTCAACCTCTCACACACTCGGGATATCCGTTCATTTGGTAGTGAATCGTTTGAAACCTAAATGTCAGGCTTGGTTAACAACCGTATACTCAAACCCGGACACAATGTTATTCGTACTTTATTAGCCATGACTGCACGATTTGTAGGCAAACCTGAGGCTCCGTCAGCAGACTGCCTAAGATTCGTTTCCATACTGATACAAATAGCTTAATGTCGCCAGGATAGCATTCGGCACAATTTTGATGGCGAAAATGCACGACTTTGAGCTTGTTGATAACGAACGGTAAACTAGTTTCTGGGGTAAGCTGTAGGGTCTCAAAATCTTTCGGATGCTCTACAACTAGCCAGAATTTTGTGTCGTCGACGTACAGCAGTATCGGTGATTTGATGACGTTGAGTAGTTCAAAAACGAAAAGAATATATAACAGAAATCTTAAAATGGACCCTTAGGAAACGCCGCTGATGGCAGGGAACTAGTCTAACAACTTATCATCCACCATGATATTAAACTTACATTCTGTTAAGCAATTCCCATACCACCTAAGTAAGTTTTCATCAAAGACATGATTGTAGAGTTGCCTTAGAAGGATGAAGTGTCTGACTCTTGGAAAAGCTTTGAAAAAATAAAGTTGAATCATACCAGGAACCAGTCCTGTTTCGGTAGCCTTCACCCAAAGGAGATAAGCAGTCAGCAGTTACGTGACATATGAACATCCTTCACGAAGGTCATTCCGCTGCTTGGTAATAAGCCCGAAGTCTGCCACTTTGATACGGAGAGAGTCATGTAATAAGCTCTCCATGAGTATGGTGACCGTTGAAAGCAACGCTATCGATCGATAGTTTTCTGGGTCATCGCTGCATCCAGCTTTGAAGACAGGTGTCATCGTGGACGTTCTTCAAACCTTCAGTAAATGGCCATTTAGCAGACAGCGCTTGAATATCCTGTTACTAGTTCTGCCAATTTCGTGGCACAACTTTTCAGGACAACAGGAAATATCAAATCTGATCTGGGTGACTTGTGAACTAGTGAGTTCTGTAATTTGATTTTGGCGTACAACACTGATAGCTCGGCTTGTAATCAGTTCAGCGTATGTAGTTATCACTATTTGCGTTTGACATCAAGTATTCGTGAACACTTCCCGGAGTGTTTTCGTTCAGGATCAACAAAGAACATAAACTCATTCATCCCGATTCATCTTTTTGTTTTTGGGCTACAAACAGACACCAAGAAGGCGCTTCGTGTCCTCTGTTGTACCTGAACCAACGCGCCGTGAAATATCAGTTGGCACATCCTGTCTGTAGCCGAGGTGGTCGCAAGCTGATTAAGCTACCTGGATCTGCGCGTTCAGACACAGCCAGTTCATAAATTGAGATTACCACGACCAAGCATCTACACTTAACACACGCGTGAATGTGGGCCTTTTCTTCCTACCCAATCCAATCAACACTAGTTCCCGAAAACTTGTCACAACCACAACGAAGTTGTGTTGGTTTTTATCCACTCACCTTATTTGTTTTTTTCACTTATGATCAGTTAATCCACTGTCGTCACCTGATTTTACATAATTGTATTGGTCCAAGATGTTTTTTGAAATGTCCCCATGATATCTAGGGTTCACGCGCACTGGACTCTGATCTCCGAACGTCATTACACCGTGCAAATATTGAGACGTGCAATAGCTTAGATCTGGCGACACACGAATTTGCTATAGCGGATCTTAAAAGCAGTCCCCTACTGTTAGCTGTACTTTTAGGATGTCCACCTCCAAGCGTTTGTGTTTCACCACCATGATTTTAACACGCTCGATTTTCGTCTACACATCCTTTTGTCGGCATTCAGGTTATCTGAGCTTTACCATTTTAATTGCCCTACTCCCAATAGCCTCTCAGGTTGCACTCAGTCTAGTGATGGCCGAGCACGAATACGGACGAACAGTGTCCGTTTGTGTAGCCCAGTTCCGGTCAAGTGAGCGGTGCAGAATGTGTTTTCTAATTCAATACTACCGTCACTCGGAATGGACTTGGAAACAAGCGTTTTGAATAATCTGTTCTTCAGTAGAAGTGTATGACAGACCTACCTAAAGGAGACGTCTAAGCCTGGAGTTTCATTCACGGTTATAGGCCATCCATTTTCTTTCTTTTAATTGGGCGTTCCTTCTCATGGGGATGTTGCTTATTAGTACGACTGCCATACTTCACATATTTCCATTACTTCAGCGCCGTTTATTTTCCAATTAAACATTGAACATCAGTCACAGTTGACCGAGATATTCCCATTCACATAGACGTTTCAGACAGCCTCTTTACAGGACTTCTTAAATTTGGGGAAACTTGTAAGCCATCGGCAAGTATGCTTAGTGATGCCGTTTCACTTCTGGTTCAGACACTTTTTCGGACCTTGACCGAAGCCTAACTTGGCTACGATTATACTTTGGTCGTGACCCGCGATAATTCACAGGCATTACATCGAACGCCAGACGAGTATTTGTTAACGAGGACTCTTCAAAGTTGTTGCTTGGATTAGCAGTTCATGTCTTGGGTAGAATCTTTTTCCACACGACACCAGTCGTTCTGTTAGCTGAACTTAAGCGCAGATATAGATGATTAGGGGGTGGGAACGTCTGAGAACTCATTTCCCGCTACAACCGTGCCTTTTGATGCAGGCCCCCGGCCATCCTTCAACCTTATATCCTAAGTTGGGATTGGTCCGGTGTCAGGGTGATTCAAGCTCCGGACACAAAACAGTTAGTCACAGGCATTCACTTTGGATCATACGCCGGACAGGCTGTCAGTTATCAGAGGAACACGAACCAAGGTGGATCATCAACTTGGAAACTTTCCATTCATAGTAAGGTGACCTAGAACATTTGTCCTGTAGGATTTTCGGTGTTTCCATTACTCTGTCATCCAGCGCATATGTGGCTAGCAAGGTCGTATATTTTTTTCATCGAACAGAAGACACGAGACGCTGACCATCCTCTGGTTAGCTCAGTCATTCCAGCGACACAGGTTTTACAACAATACGTTTTCCTGGCCTTTCTTCAAGTGTTCAGGTTACTTTGCTTCTTACGTGACACCCTCTGTTATAACTTAGCCTACGGCCTACGATCGCGTAAATGGAACGGAATAACGGTCAATGAAACAGCGGATAACAACACGACAGATAACGGTAATGAACGATGGAGTACACGCGATCAGTAAGTCTCTTCCCAGCCAACCCATCCACCCGAGGCTACCGCATGAACACAGGGAAAAGACTGGTCTTTAAACATAGCTTCTTTATGTCACTCAGCCGAAGACAACGTGGTCACAGCCCGTTCGTATTTATATAGTTTGCGACTAGCACCAAAGCAAGGTCAAAGAGAATGGACTAGACAAAAGTTTAGACAGTACAGTCTAGGCGTGTAGTCGGAATGACAAAAACAGTTGTCACGGTAGCTGAGATCTTTCGTGAAGACCGGAGAAGTACACGACCATGGCAACGGTGAAAGTCACTCACAAATGTAGTTAATTATCCTTCTTGTCACACAATATTTTCGGGGAACCGACGACGTCCCCGATGCTCTCTCACAAGCCTATGAAATAAAACCTGCTACAGCGGACGATACACATTACCTACGTGCCTGAAATAACTAGTGCCTGCGCATTAGTCTCTGTAGTGGTGTGTTGATTTAATTGTCTGAATGTTATTTTTCATTAAATTCAGCTAACCATTAACCGAACTTGGGGTAGGTTAATGGGAAAATTAGTAGGCAGACATGTTACCGAAGGATAGTGTGTCGTTTCGTTTTTTAACAGCAAAGCATTAAGTCTGTTTATGTGCACTGGGTTATGCGTTGGCAGACATCTGGTAAGAATCACTATGCTCTTATGAGCTTCTGCTTGTCAGACTATACAACGGTTAAGTGACGAGGGAACATTGGTTGATATAAGTTGAATATCATTCATAAGTGATAGCGATTTTCGCATTCTCACACAGTTTCCGGCCAAGTCCTTTCGAAAACAAGCACTATACTCGAGTTTCGCCCTTGTCAGAGCTCATCAGTAATGCGACGACCGGATCTAGAACTCTGACCACGCTTTCTTAAGGCCACTCTGTTGGCTAGTGTCCCCCTGACCTCACATTAGACATGACCGAATTATCATATGCAAACGATCAACCACTTTCGTTTGCGAGTAACGTCCATACTGTCCGATCGCTTCGAGGGGAGACACAGTAACTGTCGTATAGACTCCAGTCGATGGTTCCAAGTTGAAATCACATAAATCATTAAATTTGTTAACAGGTACTTTGATTACTGATAAGTAGTGGGGGGCCTTGACTAAAATGACTTACCCACCACTCACGAGCGATTGCAGACTTCTCAGCCAACCTTTTGGAAGTGCCACCGGGAGCACGTAGCTACAGTCAGCCGTGAGTGACGTTCAACTTCTATAACATTTGAGTCTGTGTGGATTAATCACAGACAACTGTGCCACATTAGTCGACAGGTTACTTGTTACTCGTAAGTATTTTATACTGGAAACCATCACTTATTGGCAGCAAAATCACCTGAACGCCCGGTAGCAGCATCATTGTAAGCCGTCACGGTCAGTTCCCGTTAATTGCCCTGGTTGCAGAAAGTTTTGTTTATACTTTATACTACTTAATCAAGTAGCCTAGTGTGTTGTTAATCAGAAAACTTCGGTCGAACACAAAGAAGAAATACCGTCGATACTGGAAGTTTAAGATCTGGGTTGACACTGGCCGTATTTTTAACAACCAAATGGTCAATTTGATTTTTTTCCAGAGGCACGTCTTCAGTAGGCAATCCCGCTCCCTTTGATTTACCTAATATTGACTGCGGACATGATCCAGCTGTCCTTCAACCCTACTTCTTTTAGGATGATCCGTTTCCCAACTGTTATAGTTTAACCGCATAGATATTTAATAACATTCCTTCAAGTATGCGATCAATCACTTGTCAAACACCGCAGATTGTGACTAAGAACGGCTCGCCAACTGGAAGCTTCCGTGACGCTCCATGGAGCAGTCAACCACTAAAAACTACGGCTGAACTGACAGCCAAAAGTGACTCAAAGGGGTACTGTCCTCGCAACAGTAATGGACGAATTCCCCTGAAGAGTGCTATGTCTAAAAAAGCCGTGCAGAAAGTGCTGAATAAACATCACTCCAGACCGTTTTGTGAAAGGATATTGCCTCTGATTCTGTTAATTTGTCTTGTTATCCAATCCATTCACTTTTTGACAACTAATTTTTGTTAAATTCTTGTTGAAGATAAAAAAAACTAACAGGATCGTTGCGGGCATGTGGAACTTCAACCGGAACGGTACTGTTATTATCGGTCGTCAGTTCTGTGGTCCCCGAGGTTGCCCACGTTTTCCGGTTACAAAGCATTTTCGCGTCAACGACTGATACCTAGTATGTGGTTCTGTCCTGTTGGCTGACCTACTAAGATCGCTAATCTGGGGCATTCGCTCGCCCAGCCGACTACACTTCAGTAAATCCGCGCTATCCGACACATATCTTGAATAAGCACAAGAATGACCCCTTGCATGTGTCGGTTTTAACCTAACTAGGGAACTTTCATACCATTTGTATATCGATTGCCCACTAGAGCATAAAATACACACATTATCCGCACCATATGAAGAATGTGTTCTTGTCACATGTGTATTCTGTACGAGTTAACCCAGCAGCACCGTGACATTTTTATAATGTTTCTCTTTTGTGTTCATTCGTCCGTCAAGTTAAGCGTTAGTTACTTCCTGTTTTGTTAGGCGCACTGCCTGCTAAAATGTCCGCATCTTAACACGGTGGGCAGCCGTCGCCCACGTCTTCCTTCATAGACGGTCATTTCCATCGCAATGTACTTCTCTCAGATGTGCACTTCTAAATGTATCAAACCCGACGGCTCTGTGTCGATTTATACTACTATCTGTCTTGTTGGACACGCCCGTAGCCTCCAGACCAACCATGTGAACTTATGAGCTGGGTGAATCATTTGCAGTGATCGGTGGCAAGTGAATGTCAAGCCGAGTAGGATACTGAATTAGACCGTCATCGATATGCTCCACAGAGGGTGATAAATATATATATAACGTTAAAAACGAGAAACCCGTTAAAAAAAAACAGATGTAAGATAGCCCAGGGTGAATTAAACGGCTAACACTCATGGCGGTTTGTCACAGTAAATCTTTCACAAAGGCCTCCAGTGTGTATGGGCTCACTGCATTCAATGTGGGGAGTTTTAGCAGATTGTTTAATTATGGAATTGTTTCAATGGTTCAGCCTTTGTTTAGACATTATCAATGTTTCAGACACTTCGTTGAACACCCCGGGGGAAGTGCCCTTCGTAGAGCATTCCGACTCAGAGTTACTTGTGCATTCCTGTCACTGCGACACTCGTCTAACCTTGACCTTGTCTCGAGACAATTTTTCATTGTCTCCTCACAACAGTGGAATGGTCGAAATACTATGCTATTCCCATTCGATGCATCCACAATGAGCAACGACACTGTGGTTTTCGGCTGTTTGTTGACTAAAAGACCTATGATGTGTGCACCCCACCTCGTAACATCCGTCTAATGAGTCTACCACGCTCTGCTTTTTGGGTCCGTCGAACGTTCAGCCGTTATTTACACATTCTTCGGAACACACGAAAAAATTTTCTAATGCATGTACACTTTGGTTTTCTGTAACTAGTGTTACGACTCATTGTTCAAGAGGGACTGTGCACATAAAGCCGCGTAGTCACATTTTCATTACTGGCCGGCACAGGTATGTGTCGTTAGAATACGACGGCGGTATCGTGTTCAAGAGAAAGCCAATGTTCGTTTGCTTTGTTATTTAGGCCCGCTTCTTCCGTATGTGTCAGCTGGTTTGTTATATAACCTTTGTTGGGTTAGCTGCGCAATAAACACAATCGAACATGTTGGCTTACTCCGATGACAATCATACCATGAGTCATTCATATTGCTAGTTCAAATCCAGGCTAATTTTTTCTCCACTTGGCCTCTCACGAATGGCAATTGGTTACTCACAGTCTGACTTCAGTTTTGAAAAGTATTAGCTGTTTTGCGTCCTTTATTTCCGGAAAGTGTAGTTTCTTGATATCATAAAGTCAACCATAACTTATCAGAAACGCTTAGTTCATAGAAGGCTGTCGTATGAAAAATCGATACAGTGTGTGATAAATAGTCGCCTGATAGAACAACTGGTAATCTACAGGCTTTTATGTAGACTAGGTTCTTCTTTACGAGTATTCAATTTCATTGAGTATACATGACTCAACCCGTGTTTTGTACCCGTGTCATGTGCAAGACCCAGTTAATGTATACTCTTGCACACGCACACACACACACACACAATCGATATGCTTTTCGCGTGTTAATCAATAGTACGCTAATGTCAATAAAAATCTAGTAGACTAAAGCTCTAAGTAGGTTCTTCATATGACCAAGGTGAACTTGTTTCACGAATTCGATGTAATCCATATATGTGGGCTAAGCACCAGTAAAAGAAAAATTGTGTCGTAGCAAATAGAGTTCAGAATAGTTGTTTAAATTTGCCAACGAACTGAGGTTTGCAACCTACAGGGAAGCCACTCGTTCAGTAACACGCTGTGTATGTACAAGGAAAATAAAGTCGAACATCTGTCCCCATACATTTGGTTTGTCTACGTTGCAGTCAAGTCAGAAACAGATTTCCAGTTTCATGAAGCCTCAGCTGAATGACCATTAAAGTAAATGCTCATTTTATGCTAATCAGTCGGCTAGGTTAAATCAATCGATAGAATGGAGCCAGATAAGTATTTGGTATCATGTGATAAATCAGGCGTTTACAATCAGTGTGAATCACGTAAATTACCTCGTGAAATTTATCCTTTTCATTCAGTAAAAAAAAACCATAACTATTTGCTCTGTGTAGATTTCTACTTAAACTTCTTCGAGTCATCACTTTCAACTGATAACTACTGCATTACAATTAAGTAAACAACTGTTTTGCGCACCTGTAACCATGAATGTTTCTAATGGCCAATTGTTATTGGGCAATCATTGCCAAACCGGAGGTGTTGGTGTCTTGAGATAAGAACCTCTTCGGTCATGGCCAGCTAAGTCTGTTGGGTTGATTTGAAATAGTTGTATCATTTTCTGAGACCAAACACTGTTGGAATGGCAGAGTGACCATGGAAAGACGACTTACTATGGTCACTATCCGATATGCTTCATAGTCATGCACACGATTCAAGCTTTCAACCTTATTCAAGGGTATTATGGCTACTGCGGCTACTACACACCATACAACAGATACGGAACATCTATTATGAATCGCACCTAGCTATGTCAGGACGTTGAGTATTTCATCTGTGTATGGCGGTTGTCAACGTGCACCGTACAGTACTCCTTCCAACAAGAAACCTCTGAGCGAAGCTGACGTGCTGTTTCAACGGAGACGCTTTTCACTCAGCAGAAGATCTGAATCCCACGGAACATGATCTATGAGAGTGTTGTGTGGAGAGTACGTTGACATTGTCTTCGCGAATGGCGCGCTTATGGCTAAGCCTGGGATCCCATTAGTACAATTTTTGGTCTTAAAATGCTATAGACTTTCAAAAAGAACGTCTTTCATTCAAAGCCTGTTATGACGATTGCACAACCTGCTTACGATGATGAGAGATCGTACGCCGCGGTAAACATCCACGAGAATCTCTGTAAACGGTTTGGATTTAAACAAAGGAAATAAGCAAATTTGCTGACGTTATATCGCCCGGCGCCTGATGTGGTGCAGTAACGTGGTTACACATATCCAGCCACCTCTCGGTTATCTGTTATCCGCCAATATTGACAGGGGCTGACGCCAGTCACTAGAAAAATGGTATGGTCAAATTCACTGCATATACTGACACACATACTCTTCACCTGATCATCGTGAGAAAATGTCCTGTATCGTAGAGCGATAAGGAACGCTCTAGCTGGACGTATATTATAAGTGAAAAGCAACGCTTACCTGTCACATAGGTCACTTGATCAGCTTTGGTTTAGTGCGTATTCCCCTAAATTAGGCTTGTATTTAAAACCACACCAATGTGATCGAGACAAACATATTGCTATGCTGGTTTAAACAACATAACGACATCGCAGAATGCCCGTTTTTTTAGGTCAGCCGAACAACACCTACCTTAGGTTCTTGCTTTGATAGTAGGCCACACTGCCATAACGATGTAACGGTTTTATACACTGGCGATTTTGTCTGCGTCTAATGCGTACACACCCCAAGTTTCGGTCACCCGTACTGTGTTCCTCCCGACGTGACTAGATATATTTAAATCCTCCCCCAAAATATGTGGCACATGGTTATGGACAGTTTGTTGTTTCAAAGGAGAAACTCACAACAAATGCTACTTGTATCTAGTAAAAGTATGTATTGAGTGAACGTGTTTCATCTTGGGAGTTTCTTTTTGATGCTATGATTACCATAGCCAATGCTGAGCTTAGGCACGCCCTCTGTCGGCTGAATTGTTGCCACTTAACGAATATGGAAATCTATTCAACTAACCGATTATCCAGACCCCGATACACTAGACAATCTAGTGTGGTGAGCCAAGAACGTGGATGACGCAAGTGTTGTTTATTCAGCAAACCAATACATGTGTTATGCGCTTCAACACGACGACAGACAAACACACTCATTTGCATGCAACGTTGACCCCAGTACGTCACGGTTGAAACTGTCGCCAATGCCTCGTTCCTGCATGTACCGAGAACCATTTCAGACCATAGCATAGTGTGATCCTCCGTCCTCATTATACTGGTAACGGACCAATCCAAAATAGCTTTAAGACAAAACATCAGGATCGGACGAACAGCCTCAGTGTTACATCTTTCGTTTCCTGTTCTGTATTGCACCAATCATATTACGGCTTATGACTTTTCATGTGCCACTGAGATCACCCTATGTCAGACTTTGACTTCTTTAATACTGATGTACATCTATAAATCCGGGCTCCTGTCTCATGAAAAACAACTGTTTATTGCAACCAGCCCGAGGTCTTCTCTTCATTACTTACGCGGGAGGTTTTAATGTAAGTACAGTTTCTTCGGCTGTTCAAAATTCCTAATTATCCATCTAAGTCTACAGCGTGATCTACGTTAAGCAATTCAAATGACCCAAACGATGATGCTTTATCCGTTCCTGGAAAAAATTTAGTGCGTGAACTTTTATGTGCAGAAGCTACTCAATCTGACAACTCTCTATGAGTCATTCTGATTGTTTACCACCTACCTCAAATCTAAAAGTGAACTCTAAGAGGTCACACTGTCCAATCGATACCCAATGTGTGATGCTTCTCTGACAGGCGACCAAGTAAGTCAAAGATTTAGTGACTTGTTTTTATTTGTTTAAGGTTCAGAATTGTACAAAAATGTTGTCGACGCATGAATCGTCTCGATGTTCGTTCAACCTACCTTTCCGTTTACAAATGGATATACTGTTGTGGACATTGTCATGGATACATTATTTACTGAGATTTAGTCAGATAGTTCATGATTACTTTATTGAACAGCAGTGATAGTAACCCGTCTGTTCGGACTGACCAACTTTAGTGAGAAGACCTGTTGAGGTAGGGCATTATGGGACTCAACGGTGAGTGGCGCTCGAATGTACCTTATAAAAAAAAATACCACAGGAGTAAAAGAAAACACTATAACCAGCAGGTTGGTTTCCAGCATTTTACCCTCAGGCTAAAAACCCTATATTTATATCACAATTTTGTAGTGCAACCATTAATGGAATGAAAAGAAAAAAACGGATTTTGAGACCGGATGAATCATAGCCAAATAGCAGTCAATTTACATTGGCAAGTGAAAGGTATAATCAACTGGGCTTTCTGCGCATATTCATACTATGAGGGGTGACGGAGTCGGAGACTCAATTGTTCTAACACCGACTGGAAGATTTCAGCACGATCGTCGGATATGGTTAAAGCCCATAGCAGATGGATCACGGACAACGGAAGAAATCGAACGAGCCTGTAGTGACCAGTGGTCGTGTGACTTCTTTAAGGATCCCGGCTGCAACCGTGCTTTCTCATTTGTCTGTACAGTACGCATGATTCTATGTGCGTCTGCCATAGGAGGCCTGATACGAACTCAGTGCCACTTTATTCAGTCGTGCAACTAATTGTACACAGCGCACGCTTGCCCTCATTCTAACGACTAATCTACTACTGTAGCATGCAAGCCGGCTGTTTCTTCTCCGATTGTCCGTTACACTTACGGACCAACTCTGGGGCAATGTGGAGACACCAAGAGACAGCGTTCTTCCGAAATAGGGGTTCCAACAAGTCCTGTAAAAGGATACAACAAGAAACAAGCATGAGCCAAAGACCCAGTAAGCCATGCACACGACTTACAGAAACGACAACTAAGATGGCGCCGACAACACAGCAGTACGCTCCGTCACCAATTCAAATTCAACTCGTGCGCCCCTGATGGTTTCGGTCGCACATTACACTATTCCATTCTTCAAGGTAATCGAACCCGGACCTTTTCGAGCGTTGTTTAACGCACTCGAGGGTTATAGGCACATTTTGCTTGGCGCGCATGTGAGTCCCGCCGAGTGAACTGTGGACCATCTCGTGCCCTTTTTCATCCTTTTGGTTGCCGCTGTTGGTCACAGACTAAGTTGGAACTAATTGCTTATCGCATTTCCAAACACTACTGGAAATATACAGTTTGTTTCCAAACCCTACTGCGTTCTTTTAGTTCGATACCTGTTGGGACTGTGATTCGACCGCTGTTCAGGAAAGGCGTTTTAAATGTTAGTGGACGAGGGTCCGACGCATACCCACTTGTCCACCGCAGGTCAACACTGAGCAGACTCGGGTCAACTGGCGAGAAATAACAAGTAAAAATCCATGGTATAAAACATCATCCAAACGCCCAGAAACGGATAGAATTGCATAGGGCATTTAAACGAAAACCTCGCTGTCTTGAGGACTGGAATTTCGGTTTAGAAACGAGAGCACACGAGCGGCACGGGAACGCGCGAATTGAACTTGATGACTTCTCACGGCAGTACGCTTTTATGCTGAAGTTTAACTCGACGGGAGATACACTGGAATAAGCAATGCACCGATTGCAACTGCTCGATCAACAGAGCTATGGGAATTTGTACAAGGCATGTCATTGCCGACTAACTGCTATGTAGTGCTTTGTTTCTATAAACGATTAGTAGCTAGAGCCACGCAACATCAAAATGAGATAGACTGACCACATCCGGCAGAAGAAAAACCTCGTATACTGGCTTAACCTAAAAAGATAAGCAAGTTGAAGCCACCATTAAAACGCTCACAAATTCTGCTATTGAAAACTACGCGTTTACGTTCACCCAGCAGTGTGTTTCTAATTACAAGATAATGGGCTCGTTTCTGTACTTTCTTTCTGAGTCCGTTCCTTCACTTTATCCCATGGAACCAGTTGTGTTGGCTTCATGATCAGACGCTTGTCCCTGAGGGTTTTTTCAACATCATTCAGTGCGGCTCAAGAGTGGAATAACAAAACGAATGAACACTGACCTATTAGAATCACCTACCGGGTATATCTTGCCCAGCAGATAACAGGGATGTGTATATTTTTGATCGTGGTTGAATTTGTCCAAATCGGCCCGTACAATCCACCACTGTATGATCAGAATGATAAGTACGATTCCGCAGCAGAAGATCAATGAACAACTACCCAGTATGCTGTCGACTCCGTAAACAGCGGTGTTTTATGCCTCTTTATTGATCTGAATCAGCTAGGAGGTCTTTTCGTCGAGTAAGCCTTTTGGTTCGGACTATGGATTCTGTATCCGAGTCCACACTTTTGGGACAACCTGTAGTGTATGTGCAGTTCTTAAGTAGTGGAAAATACAGCTAGACTTAATTATTTACCAGTCGTAAATTTTCAAGGAACCACCTGATATAATTGAGTAAAGTTTGCTGATATGTTCGATAGACCGAGGGATACCAAAGCTTGGTAGAAGATGGGGTGTGAAAAACTGCACCCAGTTCACATGAGAAGTGTATGAACTGACTTCGAGAACTACCCGTTTCTGGAGCGGAAAACGTACATGATGGGGTTGTGTACATCGGGCGAACCGTACTTATCGTCTGCTACCTGTACCACCATATTCCTTCAGTACGGAAATGGAGGTTGATCGCGCTTAACGAATGATCTACCAAAAGCGATGTAGGGTTCTGTCAAACATTAGGCGTACTTTGATCACATCCTTTCTGCGACTGAGAACACGATAACGTTGCGTCTGCCGCACTGTAACCCCAAGATGATCGGGCATGACTACAGTAGGCGGGAGGTCGACTCCTGACTGGCCAACGACACTTGAACGAATCCGGTGTTTGTGAACATCCCCTGAGCGTCTAGATTTTGCCGATAAAACCACAACAAGTAGTTGAGTTGTTCGGATAGAGAGACGTCGGAATTACATTTGGGCATGTTTTTGGCCGATATATGTCTTCTCTTGAAAAGAAGGCGCAAAACATTATAAGCTTAACGCATCTGTACAAAAAGTTACGTGGACGATATCCCTGTAATTCGCGAATCGAACAGTCAGGCTGAATCCATTTGCGCGCCTCTCGATATTAAGTTAACTGCTGAAATGGAGGAGAACAACCAATTGCCATTTTTGAACGTCCAGCTTACCATACTTGCAGATGGCCCTCTTTGTAGAAGTATCAGACGATAAATGATATGGACTTCGAAAGTATCGCATTAATTGAGTACATAGGCTCGTGCGATCACTATTTCAACGAGGTCGTAAGATCTGCTCGAATGAGATCATGCTCGAACAGCTCAACTGCATCATGCTGGTTCTCATTCAAAATGGTTATCGCGTAGGTTTTGTCGAAAAGCAGCCAAAACCAGTCAACGACCAACTAGCCATCACAACAGTACCTCTTAAGCCGGTCTACAGTTATCCTTTAAAGATGATGATGTAGCACTCTTGATAAGACGAAAAAGGAAGTCAGCCTGAGTCTCACATATACATCAGCTTAGCTCACTGTGCTGAATTCAACAACACGAATGCCTTCAACTACGAGGAAAGACCCAATACCAATTCAAACGTCATTTATGAATTTACCTGTACACAGGGATGGTAGTGCATGGGCTGCACAGTGAAAGCGCTACACACACGAATCTCGGAACACATCCCGAAATGTCTTCTGAGTACCAAAACTGGGACGGTAAACAATGTCCTAACAAAACGATTGCTCGGATCTGGCCACACAGTAAATCCTCCTGCCTTGCTTGTCAGACTGTAAAAAACTGTGTTTGAACGTTTTCCGAGGCGCCAGCTGCACATATTAAAAAAACAACTTTGTGCATCCAGATACAGATGGTGGTTAACTTAGCACTACCTTCGTAAACCACTGTGCAGTGGTCAATCATTAATCATATTTTTATTTGTAATGCCTCATTCATACACTGTCAAATTCTTGTTGTCTCAAACTTTCCAACAATCTTCATATTACCCTTGCCTTAGTTTCTTCCTGTTACTTCAATATGAAACTACTAATTGCATTTTGGTTGAAAACCATCCACAACTGATCGCAGCTGTCGCATTCCTATAGACTTTCCAGTCGGTCCCATTCAAAAAGAAGCACTAGACTCGAGTTTCGCTCTCATTAGAGCTCGTCAGTAGTGCATATCCTTGCCACTACCGGGACTAGAACGACGGCCACGCTGTTCGTGAGGCAACCGTGTTTACCACTGCACCACTGACCTCACATTAGGCATGCCCGAATTACCATATGTGAACGCTCAACCACTTTCGCTTGTGAGTAATGATCAGGTTGCCCGATCGTCTCGATAGGAGACACAGTTACTGTCTGTTAACTCGAGTCTAGAGCTTCTTTTCGAAAGAGACCGACTGGAAAGTCTATGGGAATGCGACAGCTGTAATCAATTGGGGGTGATGTTCACTCTATATGAAAACTAAAAACCCCTACTACCCATCAGTAATTGTATTTTGTTCACTCCACTTGCTGATCGATCAGTGTACCGTGGCCATTTAAATCGCCTACGCATCTGCCTATTGCCAGCCCGCACCTATCCCCTCTATTTCGTTGCCTAACTCGCCTCCTAGGCCAGTAAGGATTAAAAAAAATTCGAATATTCAGAGGGGTCACACATACACGAGTCACGAGTGCTAACCCTGGTTCGGATTCCGGGTTTTGTATCGGGATCCTCATTGCTAGGACAGCCTGTACATGCGACTGAGCCCTTCATACTCTTGTTTGCTCGGCAACTAGTGTCACGTAGGTTGATTGGTCCCCTGAAAGCAGATAGGCATGGGAATGATGAACCATGGTTACAAATCCCTAAGGCGTGAGAGCAGAACAGATATTCGGAAGATTGATCCTGGTTCCAACCGTAGGATTATGTATTTCAACTTTCTGTTGATTGTTTGGACAAAGTGTCCACCCATATAATCCTCCTTTATATTGAGACGCATAAACAGCTTCCTCTTCTCTGTTTCCTACATCACGGAGTTCTTGCACACTATGCTCGTAAGAGGAACTCTTGGAAATATTCTCCGACGAAAATGGTGTTGCATGCAGCTAACCACAGAACAGCTCACACCAGAGATGGTGTCTGGGTTTGCCATGTTACCTTGAGGCTGTTCAATCAAGCGCCGTCTAGGTTATCCTCTAGTAACTTTCTGAGAATATGTATGCGGGAGCAGCTTTTCAGTATCAGCTATAGATCAGTAAACGAAATTCGCCCAAATCTACATGCACCACTTATCCCCTGACTGATATCATTCTAGATTGAAGCCAAAACAGTGTGAGTATACAACACTACTAGGTTAACGGTAAACACTGAGAATACGGCTACGTGATAGCACATGTGAAGAAGTGTACGGTTGGTGAGGTTATGTAGCCCCAATATATACACACTATCTACAAGTTAGCTAACAGTATGCTTTGTGTGTAGCCTGTCTGTCTGTAGCACCAACTAAAAGAATCCAACCATTTCTTATCGTGAACAAAATCGTTGATTATCAGTGCATAAGACCTGCACACCATTTAGCGGGATGGTAATTGTAAAACAGTCTCTCATCGAAATGTCACCAAACACACCTTCAGCCCACTGAACGGGTTCCCGTAGATTTCTTTCCGGTTAAGTTCGTCAGCTTTTCAACCAATTTACCACATGTTTGGAGCCATTCGGTGGATAGTTATCGATTAGAGACCGACCACCTTCTTATAGGTCTATGGTCAAACCAGTACGAGCTTTGTCTGAATGCACAGTTGGACGTGTTAGGGCGCTCACCCTGTGACCGTCCCAGGGCGCCTCCGCTGTGAGAAGGAAGAAAAAAAATCACTCGACTCAGTCTGAACTAGCGGAACTGTTCAAACCGGTTGAGACTTTTTATACCGCTATGCACATATGCGATCCTAACTCCTTCTCATGATGTGGTGGGAATGTGTGATCATGACGTGCCCTATAAATACCTTGTACTTGTCGCCCTAGCCGCACTCCGTTTTGTAGCGGAACGAAGCTTCTTATTTTGGACGCGTCTTTTGGCTTGCCTTGGGAGCGGATACGGGACAGTCGCGGTACGATTCGGGACCGAGATTTTCGTGTGAATTATTACCGGGACGAGAACCCAATTTTATCGAGCGCACCACTATACCGAGATCGAACCAGCGTACCGTTTAGGAGGGTTTACAACAGAACGATAGTATTAGCCGTCGGACCTCATTAGTTCTCGTTTACAGCCTTTACTTGCATTAGTGTCTGATCACAATCGCTTCCACATGACACAATGGCTAGTAACTTTCCTCAGCTACTGTATGTAACTACACCATATACTACATTGTTTAGTGAAAACAGTTGCCAGCAGAGTCACTGCTCGACTGTTTCCATCCTTCAACTTCTTCACTTTCAACACTGTGTCATCTGGTCGACCTACGATCCATGTCGTCATCGCAATGGCTACCCGAAAAACTCCAGGCGTATTGACTAACAGGTCGATCACGATGCCTCATATATAACTCACTCACAACTGAGCGTGTACTGCGTACACCTAGTGACGGGATGCCCCGAAAAAGGTCACCACCCGCTGACGTGGTTCACATGATCGACCCAAACGACCTTGGTTTTTGGAAAAATCGCAAGTTCTGATCGATTCTCATCAAATTTGGTTAACTTATCATGCTCGTTAAATCAGGACAAGTCGAGGAAATCCGAAGACAGTATATTAAAGAGAAACGGTTTATATTCACCTGACAATAGAAGGTAAAAAAATGGCTAGTTCATACGGCGTTTGAGCCATTTTTGCCCAGTTTTAAAGTCGATCCGTATTTAATGCAGTCTACAACAGTCCGTTCTTTATGCTACTTTGAAGCCCCCGAAATTTGGTTTATTAGCATATCGGACAAAATTCAGCCTGATTGGACAACCGGAATTCTGCCTAGAAAAAGGGAATCTTCGTGTCAAAATTAACCACAACACACACCAGGTAGGTGGACAGATCATTTGACACGAAACGGAACGATTATCAAATTACCCTCAGCTTCAAGGGGTCATAGAGGGCGTACTGTACTATGCGATAACGTCTTCACAGTATATTACCCAGGTCAATTAATACTGAAACGAGCACTGATGGTACTGAACACGGAGGTCCCAGTCACAACAGGAGGTTACCGCTTCAAGAGCTAAAGAAAGCTTTCGCTTTGCCCACGTGTATAGAAGAAAGGGTCCCCCAGAACCCGATCTGATGCAGCGTCCTCTTTTCCTCGGACATCACCAGAGCGCTGGGTTTGTGAAGTGCAGTAACAGCGCAAAATGGAGATGTCAACGTTGGTCCCCAAAAAAGACGATAAGACGTATGCAACAGACAATAAATGCCAAAAATTTGCTGGCAAATCACATGTTCACACACTGATATCGTTAAAAACCGTGTAAACAGGTAACTTATTGATGTAGTCCAACTCATTTAGTTGCTACACCTGAATACTTGCCTTTTCATTATCATTTCGCACCCCGAATAGGATTCGATCCCGGCCGTAAAATACGTGACTGAATTTTGGACGTTGCACAGTGGGCGAACAGTGCTAGGGTGCACCTGAACACAAGTCCGCACCTGCACTACGCCCACAAATCGGTTTTGTCATTATTTTCCACGACCGCTTTACTGGTCCAGTCATCTGGTTGGTGGCGCATCGATCGCTCTTTTTTTCATACACTGGCCATGGGATCGACCTAGATTGGCTGCCAGCCCTAGTGACGCATTCGCACGGATGGCATCCACTCTCTAGCCTGTCTGGGTGTTAGGCTTTGTGACTCATTCGACCAACGTGGTCTGCTGTCGGGTCGAAAGCCGGTACACTGTTGGTCGAGAACTTTGGCGCGGCAGGCCACGCACACCTTCGCCATGACATGACCAACCAACCCTATGGCCTTCAGCCACAGCTACCGGTGAGTGTGGGAACGAGTTGACTGCGCCACCCAGTGCAGTGAAGCTTCGACCTTGAAGTGGCTGAAGTGGGGCGTTGTTCAGGCTGTCCAATGCACGTATGGCCTCTCGCCAGCACGCTCTGTGGTAAGTTTGTAACTTTACCAAAAATCTGAACGTCGACTGCATTGACCTTGGTTATCCAGTGTCTATCGTTTTATTTGTGAGGTTGTTCTTGAAATCCCCTGCTGCGCTCCAGAAATTCTAAAGCCACTACGACAGTGGTGATGCAACAAAACGATGATGCCGTCAAATTGGTTTGACAGAATCCGAATGGTCCAACGGGTATTTTAAATTCCAGTAGCTGTTCGGCGTCCGTTTATGGCGACATTCACCGGTATTGGCCGGCGGAACATTTTCTATAGATCATGCCTAGTTGTCAAGGCTTTTTGACCGTTGTCACTTGCCCTATGCGACAGGCTGACTCATTTTTGCTTTTGAATGAAGGACCCCATACTAAAAGCCCCAGATTTGTCATGCTACTATAATTCGACCAAATGTATGAACTGAACAGCATAGCCAGGACTGAATTGACGGTCTACAGGCATGCATAAGAGAGCACTGTGAACGCTTTACGGTCGTAGGCGGTTCGGTGTTCGTACAGCTAACGTGCTGGTATGTCATTTTTCCCTCATGAAAGGTACTCGATGTAGGAACCTTTCCATTGACTGCCTATTTCTTCCGCTAAATAACAGTTTCACTCCCAAAAGTTGCCTTGGATAGCAGTATGGCATGGTTTCTTTATGCTATGCACATTTCGCCCCTCGTTAGGAGACCAACTTTATCTATCTTACCTCACTTGATTGGTCGATTTATCAATGCATACACGTTCTCCATCGGATTCATGGTTGTTTTCCGGGGTTTGTAGTCTAGGGATTCCCTACATTTTGCTGGATCGTTAAATTATCCATCACCTTATGGTTGAATTTTCCGTATACATTTTGTACCATCACCAATCATTCTTACATAACGTGCGAAAATATTCCACTTAAGCTTTTAGTTCATTTAACTTACATGCTTAGGTCGGATCTTTGTAAAGGATCTTCAGCTGGACCTGGTTACAAACACACCAGATTATGCTCTTCTTCGCAGACTCACTCTTCTTATTTTTTGATCGGTTGTAATCCTGGACCAACATTCGATTTCATTTGTATTGATTTTGCTGTTCAGTAGGCAGTTTAATATCTTTTAAACTAGCTAATATTGTGGTTCCAGTTTAATGAGAAGGTTACATTTCAGTTACTGAGGCACTGTGAGTGCATGTCTTTGGACAGCCATATATCAGAGTGCCTAAATAAATCATTGGCTTAAATGATTCACCAGCTAGAGAGAGCAACGAATTCGATTTTGTTGGCTTATGGCTACTGAGAAATTGTAGTAAATAAAGTAGCTCGATATGTGCTTGTTTCACACTATGTTGAAATTCACCGATAGGCTTCATTTATCCCTTTTTTAAATGTTGGACTACAAACCAGCAATACACTTGTGAAGATTGGTTCTGTGTATACTGTGTATGGACATGGAATCAACCATCTAAGGATCTGTTTTTGATTGAAATTAATATTTATATGACCGGGAAGCTGTTGCGTACAGAACAAATAAATAGAAGAGCAACTGTATTGCGAGCCAGACAACATAAAAGGCATACTGATTTACCAGGTTGACTTGATCATTCATTTATGTACCTTGAGAATTTCACAGTTATGTATGGAATGACTTGAGGCAGCCAATGCATCCACATCGGCTACGCTGTATGTGGTTTATGAACAGCGACAGTCTCCTCAGTACGCCAAATAAGTCAGGTACGTGTAGCCGTTGTGGCGTAAGTTTGGTTGCAGGCTGGGTAGACGTAGTGGTTTCCAGCAAAGGTGGGGCTATCTGACATAACTGTGAGGGGAAATACGTTTGCCTTATCCAGCGTGATCACACTCCAAATGAAACTGAAGTGTATGTTTTTGCCCATATATAATATCCATACGGATATACCTAAAAGGTAACCGTTGAGTAGCACTGGCCAGTGGACTCACCCTCAAAATACCACTTAGAAATAAAACTTAAGGTGGTGCACAACGGAACGTTCTATACAGAATGATGTCAACCTTTAGGAATTTAGCAAGCGCTCTCAGTAAAATTCGTAACCGTAATGTGTTATTATGCTATTAGAATGCATAACTCTTATGGTCATGACGTATAGAGCCCTTGAGTGCGTTTTTTCTTTCCTTTCATCCTACTGGCTTGCTGCGGTCTCCGTTCTTCTAGAGTTTGCTTTTTTAACACTGAGTTCCCGTGATCCAGTTCATCAATAAAGACAGAAGACGTATATCGCCAGATGTTTACTCTAGAGTGCCTACAAAATAAGGGCATGTCATTCAGCTGCAACTCTCATAAGAATACCTTCAGCATCCGAGACTAACGAATAGCCTTATCAATGCAAGATTTATCTCGAAAACATAATGATCCCATTCGACTGTAGAACTGTACAGACCACTTGGCGTCAGTTTCTACTCAGGGGCTCTTCCATGTATGTATAAAAACAGGGTATACTTACTCGTGATTTAATTTTACTCCTCACGGAAGTTGTCATTCGCGGTAGTCACCTTCCTTTCCAACACAATTTCCAAAGCACCAGATGTCAATATGGTCTGTTTCAGTAAAACCCCGAGTGCGTACTCAGTTGGCTCAATTTTCTATGTTCGTATAGTATTTTTCTTACAAAGAATAAATTCCAGAGAGGGCAGAAGTGCTTATTTGGTTAGGGATGTCTCTTCTCGGACGGGGACCAGTGGAATCTGATTAAATCCAACCAATTTTCGCGAGACATGGTGAGCAGGACGAAGTCAGTTTGCCAGAACGATCAAAACAATCTTCAAAAAGAAGTTCACTACTCAAGCACCGGTATCTTGGTTAGTGTTACGATAATGTGGTCATCTTGTAATGATGGAGGATCGTATTATAATGTAAATTACAATACTACTCACAAAAGGTTTAAGCTGGCAAACAAGAACCTGGCCGATGTCACACCACCTGATGTTTGATGTTCAATAACAGTGTAGTTTTTCACAGGTTGAAAACCTCAGGTTGTCCAGGTCTTTACAAGGGGGTGTTTCTATTCTTGATTTGCGATACAATATTATAACCACTGTTATACTTGGAATCGGAACTAACTCAAAAACAACAATATGAGAGATGATTGATTTTTTGCGTTTGGCATTCACCTTGTTCCGTGTTCTAGCAAGCCCCAAAATATCGGTCAAACATGGTTTGTCCCTTTCCATTTTTAGAGCAAAGATTATAGGCTCAAATTGCAACTGTTTCACTTGAGCCATTAACCTCAAGTGGTCAGATTCCAAAGCAAAATATGTTTTCGGCGCGCTCGTATTCGGATATCAATGGAAAACATCACTTGCGCGTCCTAGGACTCATTTGATGATGATCTTACCTGAGGAACAAACCTGCGACCGAATTAGTCCTAAGTTAGGTTCATAAATCGGATGTAGGTCACATTTCAATTTACCAAAGCAGATTATGAAGATAGCTTGTATCGCGAGTTTACTGAGTTTGTTGGAAAATTCTTCCCTGATATTTCTAACGCCCCAATCTTGTCTTTGACCACACTATGTATATAGTTCCTCCTCAAATTTGCAACCTAACCGAACCCATTCACTCATGCATATTGTTTTACTGGTATCAAGATCACTGTGTAATCTACTTGTTTTTATTCGGCGTGCTTCACACGAAACGAAATCTTGCTGTTCTGTCTGATTTATCAAAGGCATCTGTGAGCAATCGACTTGTGCACTTACGGTATAATTTTACTGTTGATACTGATTGCCACAGCCCAGGTATGTAGGTGTTTGTTTTGCACAGGTTATTACCTACCTAATAGTGTCGTAGAATCTCTTATCAAACCTTGGTTCGAAATCGGTGAACGTGATTTGTTTTTGCTTTACTGAAAGACGTTGCGGTCATAGCACGCTCATGAACGAAGTCTATTGATCCGCCCTGAGGCCAGAGCGTTATCAACCTGATTTTGGTTGGATTTGACTTTCATCCTGTTTCTGCCTCGATGGACTGGACCAAATTCAAACCCAAACTGATTACCTTTGCATGGATCCCGGAGACTAACTTCCTCATAGGAGGTACTTAATGCTAAAATGTTTTATACTCCATTGCAATGCTGCTTGGGGGGTTCTTTCTGTGCCTGTTGTTTCACGCAAACGGTCTTATCACAAGAGAAATGCAAGATGACAGTCTATTAACTAGTTGCGGTTGGTTCCGCGGACCTAACAAGCGAAGGGCGATCATCGAGTTTAGCGAAGAACGCGATTTGTTATTCGCTCAAACTGTTGACTGATTGATTGAATGAATGAACGCACACACATACACACAGGCAACAGCATCGTTGTTGTCCGCGCACATACGTATCGAGCGATTATCGATCCTCGCGTGAAGCGGTGCACTTGTTCAGGTCAAACACCGCGAACAATAGGCCGCACTCGATGCACAGCTTGCAGAGCGTGAGTGACTGGTTTAGCATTTTTTGCATTACTTGGTGTGCACAATTAAGTGAACGTGGGTCATAGCGATCGATGAAGAATCAGAATTAGTTGGTGTGCGAATATAATTCGATACTTGCTATCAAGATAGCTTGATTATAAATGTTGAAACTGAAAACGAACAGGACATGAACTACTTGAACATAAGCACTTAATTGCAACTGGGACATTTTCGTAGAGCAATGTGGGTGTGAATGCGACATTTTTCTCGGATATATATGCGTTTAGTGACTACTTAGTGTTCACTTGAAATGCAGGTACTGACGTATTGTTTACTGATACCCTCACACAAGTGAACACCTCGATAACTGAGTTAAACAATTCAATGTTGAGAACAAATTAGGGTACAATTAGCTCCTATGGTCGTGTTGATCTTACTACATTGACCCAGCACTCATATTTTAGTGCTATATTCGCACTACATTTAGTACGGATGTAGATTAACGGCTAAGTTTGTTTACTAATTTCACATCTGGTGCACGCACATGTGCGAGTCACGCTTCTGTGACGTATGGACGCGCAGCCAAGCCTGTTGCCAGTTCCGGATGTCCCGCCTGGCTAGACTCGCATCAATGTTATTGGGTCATGCGGCCACGGTTATGACGGTTGTGTGCGCACGACTGCTTGTCCAAGTAGTAGTGGACGTCCGGCTTGATGACGGCTTCATAATTAATGTTTGCGCAAGTAAACCTCCCTCACGAAGTTAAGTGTGCCACCACAGGAATGGTGATCAACCGGAGTTAAAGGAGGGTGTGATTACTGTACATTTATTAGCACAGGACAGGTGATGACACCGCCAAGTGAAATTCCAACCTTCGGGTTGTAAACAGTAAACTGACTTGTTGAAGGTCGGATCCCATGTTCAACGAGCCTCTCGATCAGATTAAGTTCAGTATGTTTGGGCGGTTTTATTACATTTATACAGTGAATTATACCCATGGTGGCCTTCAGACCTTTTATAGCAATACTACGTCATCGTCCATACATGCGTTAAAGTTCAGATGAGTAGACACTATTTTTAATGCACTTCTTGAACGGAATTTTCAACGTTCTTATGCACTCACTTCTTCAATTCGAAGGGGAAAAAATTACACAAACTTGGGATCGTGTTCATTTGTGTGAAACGGATGAATGATAACGGGCTGGATGATAATTAATCCGAACTGAATAAGACAATATGTTTGTTGTATTAGTGATCCTATTAATACAAAGCATACAATGTAACAATGTCCATTAGATCGATGTGCCTACGGACATCAGAAATATGGAAACCAAATCACTTACCCTATCACTGGACGAACATTGCACATAGTTGTTGTATGTGAGCGACGAGATCAGTCAAAATTACAACACATCACAATGTTCTATCAAGCGCTTAACACTCGAACAAGCATTTTTTTCTTTCTGCCTGTAAAAGTGTCCGTTTACCGCAGCGTTCTTAAGCCTGTTGCATTCTCCTAAAATAGTATTCATTAGCATTTGTCCAATTTGGAGTCTCCTCATTCAAATCGTCCGGCTTCCATACCTCATCCAGAAAATCATACTGGGAACGGCTATTTGGGTCCAGTTGGACAGTCCACTTTGCAGCTCTCGTTCGCCATCGTCATTGATCAGCCTGAAGTCTCGGCAACTGGATGGGCATGACCATCGCATGCACAGGCGGAGGTTGATAACTAATGCAATCGCGCTCTGATTGGCCAGTACTGAAGTTAGTAACGCCCCTTTTATTCACCGGACTGAAATTAATAAAACCTTTACTACAAATTGCACTGGCCACCGAAGAATAGCTTTCGCAAACGCTTAAGCTACATACTAAATAGACCTAGCAACTTCAGCATCAAATTCTGAATGATTGTCGACTCGAAAGTGAAATGCGCCCACATCAGGTTGTCACAAACCAGCTCTTGTAAAGTGACTCAGTTGTGGTCGTTGCTTATCTGATGACACTGTTTTTGAGATTGATGAATGGCTTATAACATAAAAGACACTACACACAAAAAACTTTATTCAAGCTTTTCATTGGTGGATTTGACGAAAGGACTGCTAAGCCGTCGTCGGCTACCACAAGGAATTCATACAGAAGTACTTTCATTGCACGAAACAGTACCTTAGTTGAATGGCATCAGCTAACGATACTTACTCCGTCGTCGAAAAAAAGGCGTAGAATCTGTTTACCTCCTCACAATTTTCTGATAGACAGCCACCTGTAGGACATTCCGAAACAAGAAAGCCAATCACCACTCAGTTTTAGAGTGGCAATACAATGGAGGTGATACCGTGGATAGTTTGCTATGAATGCATAGCTGTCGGTAGTTTGTTACAAAGGAATTATAGATTCATCGATTGGCGAGAAAAGTTTTCCAACGATGTTGATCGATCAGTTGAGTGGAAAACATCAGTCGCCTATTTGACACCTCGGTGGAACCGTAAAAACGAAAACACACTCACTTGATTTGAAAGAATAACCAGAATGCGGTTTTTTCGCTGTTTATTGCGGCCAAATTGTAGGTGCTGTAGTAAAATTTTACGGATGCATTTGAATTAATTCCAGTTACGTGTTGACGAAAGAAAATTGCCAGTTTTCATCGTCTTAGGTTTGTTCACCGGACCATGATTAATGTAGAAGACGTTAGAGAAATACAGATTGAAGAAGGTTGAAATTACTGGTGTGCGTCTGAATATGTGTTTAAGGGTAATAGAAACAGAAAGGGAATTGGTTGACGTTCATCAACAATAAAATAGCAAATTATAAGAAAATGGACGGAGAACAACCCCGACTACAATCTTTTGGATACGTCACAAGCGTACTACAGCACTACAAGTAAGAGGTTAGGCGAACCTACACTCTACTATCGTAAGGAATTAAATAGCCAAGCTGTCTGAATCTTCAGCTAAGTGATCCGATTGTGTGTCTAGTGTGCGGTTGAAGTTGTCTACTGAAGACTCCGTTGAGGCAGGCTGTGAATGGTTGTTCTAGATTGGACAAATGATTGGAGACATTCTTTTAGAATTAGCCTGTCACAGTGACCGAAATCAAAGGAAACGGCTGTAATTGGATCTACGGTCTACAATCTCATAAACAGATAACAGAACACCGATTAATGATACGGCGGATAACGGAACGATGGTCAACAGTACTGAACAGCGGACCACGGAATATACACGACTAATTCGTAACTCCCCGGCCGACCCAACCACCCGAGACTGACGCATGAACACAGGACAAAGACTGACCTCCAGAGAGAAGCTTCTTCATGCCGCTCAGTCCGAAGACAACACGGTCACAAACTAGTTCATATTTGGAGCCTTTGTAACCGATTAGATAACAAGATCAGAAAATGGGCCAGACTAAGATCCACATGGTGCAGTGATGCCCCGAATAAAGGACGAGCTTGTAGGCGGGATGCCAGAAAATGGTACAAAGGCTGAGAACGTTCATAAATGGCGAAATGACTCATGGCCGTGCCGCCGGTGAGAGTCACTTCAAACAATAAGGTGCTAGACCTTTTGCAAGGCCAGTAAAAACGATATTTTGGGAAAATTGGATACTTCTCCGACAGAACCCAACGCATAACAATGACCACAACTGGCTTGCACATCACCACTTGTGGCTCCACTCACACATCACGTATCCAGTATAAACCCAAAAGAAAAGACTAGGGGGCGTGAGAGTGGAGGCCTTTGTGGTCCGACCTGTATACGTTAGTTAAACAGATGGTAGGCTAGGATGAAACTGTGACGAAAACCCTGGGAAACAAAAAATACGCAAACTAGTGGTAAGATCGAAGCTTAGAAAGAAAAATATTGAAACTACAAGGTAAGAAGTGGTTCACTCTCCGTGGTATATATTATTACATTCCAAATGGAATAAGGGAATGAAAACAAAAATTTGCAGTCGGACCGAAAAACAAAACTTTCATACAGTGCGCTAGCAAAGCTGAAGAGAAGAAAAGATAGAGAGCCACCGTGGCCCATATCTCTGAAAAGGAGAACTTGTGATATGACGGACAAACTTGATCGTTGATTGGCACAAACGACACAATAGATAAAACCGGACTGATATAATTGCGTCTAACTTACACGTTAACTCTTCGCTGACGGTGTACTAGGAGTGGGTTGACAACAACAATCCGAGACAGCCAGCGCAGTCGCAGCCATACAGTCATGTTATCATTAGTGATGGTAATTATAACTTGACTACGTAACGCGAATCGGAATCAAAAGCCGAGCATGTGCCCAGAAATGAACCACCGAAGACACTCACGAACACACTCCACAGAAAGTCCGATTCAACGCTAAGTTAGTTTAAAATCACGTAAAACGCGAGGTTGTTAAACAAACTGGGAAAGATGAGGGATATTGATAAGTAATTTCTGTAATATACGGATCCCTTTTATATTAGAGATCTTCATATGAACCCTGCGCGTCGTAACTCATAAATAATAACAGCATTAATCAGCATCGCGCTTATCTGGTGGGCAGAAAATAATCATAAGAGAGAATTCATTTTCTCTATGCTTAGAATTCAGTTTATCGATCGGATCAATGCAAAACACTGCGTTCACTCTCTGCCCTTCATCGACCAACAATTAGAACATGTACACACACTTGAAGGGCATGCGAGAAAGAACTGGCATGACTACATAATGTGTATGCATTCCATTTGTTCGGAGAATTGCTTTGGTGAGTGATATCCATCTCTCTATTCACACACACATCAATCTAGTCAACCCGTCAGTCAGCTAGTTAATGCACATTATCGTGTTTCAAACGTTGCATACATGGTTCGATTATCGAACTAGCAAGTAGTTGTTAACCGTTAACAGCGTAAACTTAAACATTTCATCTCCACAAGTAAGTGGTCCACAGTTATGTTTGTGACCAAATATTCAGTTCTTGGAGTTGCCTTGTTGCACATTATACAATAGTGCAAACACAATCTGCACACAGTTACGACTGAGTTAGGAACGATCACACGGGTTGCAGCTGTGTTGGAGAAAGTTGAATAATTAATCCATACCGAAAATCCCCCCTATCGCATAATCCAAAGTCACTCTGATCGAAGAATGCCGTATGACCCCTGGTCAAGGAGACCGATCCCTTCCGATCGCCTAATCTATCAACTAACCGATAGACATGACGGAATCACACGAATAACACACACCGTCCATCTCATATTCGGTTAACCGAACAGACGTGACAACACATCAAACTGGTAGAACATGAGAGTGGATATAATCCTGCTTGAATTACTAGGTTTCCACTAATGCCATACGTGTCCTAATTTTGAGGATGCCAAGAGTGAGAGGAGGACAAGACAATGATGTCTGGGGATTAGGTGGGATGATCGAAG
>JTDE01003616.1:39424-62313 GCA_014338405.1 Paragonimus skrjabini miyazakii
TGCCATGTCTCGCCCGTTGATCCGATCCGATCGAGCGGTGACTCATCCGATTGCCCCTGTTGTCCGCCATCCGATCGTTGAGGGTTTGCGGACGTGCCTCCACCGCGTTGAGGCATGCTGCCGAATGTTTGAATGTTCGCTCCCCGGGCCTGACAATCCACCACAATATGGCGTTGCGATGTCTGCGGCCGCGAGTTCGCTGGCCGTTTGGGATCAGTAGGTCACCAGCGTACTCATAGTGCACTGTCGGCGAAGAGACGACGAGTACGCCAGGCTCAGGTAGGTCATATAAACATACTCATTCTACTTTTGTTAATTATTGCGTCGACTAAGACTATGGTCTTTGGGCAACTAATCCACTCTTCTTTTCAGAAACTTGGTTGTCTGCGATCTTCTACCCATTCATTTATTGAGGTTTGTTGGTGTATTGGATTATGAATCGTTTGCCTGATCTTTTTCTGGTTCAACTTTGAATTTTGTTTTTCAACTTTATCCTCTCTGGACTGCACTAACATTCGCTCGTATACTGAAATGCTTCTTGTATTACATTGTAGATATCTTCTCAGTATAGATCTTGTCATTACAGTCTCTCTCCCTGTTTATTTTCCGAGAGATAAGAGCTTCCTTTTCGTGCTAGCCATTCAATTGGCTAACCAGCATTGGCCGGCTGGACACAAAGGCCTCACTCACACACCTACTGGTTTTATTCCTTCGGGTTTACACCGGATACGTGGTGTGTGGGTGGAACCACAAGTGGTGCAGCGCAAGTCACTTGGGGTGATGGTTTGAAGCGCAGGCGTCCTTTGGCTTCGGTCATTGTGACAAACTAGTCCGTTTCGGATGCCGCCAACCAACCATGTTGTCTGCAACGTTACGTGCAGATTGTTCTGTTGCGTATAATATCACATTGCGCCCTCGGTTTTAGTTTAATACACAAGCTTGTCGTACTTTTCTCATGGAGAACATCAGTCTTATTGGAAAGGCATAACGTAGAGCCCCAAACTATGTTACGGCTCATCGTTCATTATCTTTTCTGAGTAAGCTGCGTGAACTGCAACAATTCTTGATACACTATTGAGGTGTTAGCATATGAGACCCTCCTTCAGCCTCATCACTCTTCGGAAACATGTCTACACCAAGCACAATGGGCCACGTCAAGTGAAACCGGTGCGTCAACCGAGCCAAATGACTTGTAGCCCTCATAGGTGTGTCAAACCTGAAACAACATATCAAAGTCTGTCTCAACGGAGTCATTAGGAGACAAAATCGACCGCACATTAAATGCCCACAATCCAAGCACTTAGCCGAGTATTTAGACAGCTTGGCCAACTAATCCCTTACGATAAAGTGGAGGTTCTCTCAATCTCTCACTTGTTGATAACCCGCTGTATACTGTAGTAAGCTTGTGATATATCCGATAGACCGTGACTTGAGCTTCTCTCCATTCCTTTTTACCATTTGTATTCTCTTTATTATTATTATTATTATTTAATATCACCCGATTTTTTCCTATGCCGTTCAGCGCATAGTCAGACGTACACTAATATTCCCAGTTGTGCAACCTACTAACACCGTTTCCAACGGGTGTTGTTAGTAACTCTAGAATGTTAGGGGAACATGTGTTTCTAAATCCTGCCATCCTAAAATCCGTTCATTTATGCTGGTCAAAGTAAACACGAAACTACCTGACCACACAATAATACGTAATCACTCAGGTTATTATACGTGATCCAGATTAATTTTCTGCGTCTATCAATAAGTGACCGGATACTCATTCCAAGTCATATGAGCGGGGAACAATCAGTACGCGATTAAATCGTAACGCTTCTGTTTTCATTGTGGTTAGAACAAACTAACCCAGCATTTGCGATACATTGGTACAAGTGCAGGTATGTGTCCAATTTAGGCGGCTGACGCGTTCATTTTCAGACATCATCATCATCATCATCCTAGGCAGCAATATATCAGTGGTTCACACTGATGCTTAACTGCCACACAAACACGAAGAAGAAAAAGTAAACCCTGTATAGGAGGAGAGAAGAAATAAAGGGGGAGGGGATCTAATCACTAAAAATAGCTACGTCTATATTCAAACATACAACAGCAAGGCGCCTACACTTTGCAAACAAACAACCGAGCTGTAAGTGAAAGTAAGGCGTCATCAGAAAGACAGCTTCCTCACGGCTTTCACTGCCCCACGTCATTAAGTGCACTCACTCCACAGACAACTCGGACAAACAACGACAACATTCACGCCACTGAGCTCGGTTAGCCGCCATCTCACCTAACGTCTCAACCCATCGACTCTGTGAGTCGCGAGGGCTCCAGCTCGGGAGATGAACCCGATCTACAGTGACCAACCCCTTCGTGAACGATTTCATTTGTCTACGCCAGGTCATCACCTGCCCACCTCGCACCTTGCGCCAATCGACCGCAGCGTCGGCAAACAGTGCTCGGTGTGGCAGACGACTAGCTGGCATCCTTAGTACATGACCTACCATCTATGTCTGTGCAAATGTAAGAACTGAACGAAAGAACTCGTTTGACAATCATTAACATCAGCCCGATATTATTGCTTGCTTAGCCTACCTAGGTTTATTGAGTGACATTTACCGACTTCATAGAAAACGATACAGATAACAATACTGCGGATGACGAAGTTAAGGACAAAATAGTGAAATAAAAACTGACGGAGTAACAACTGATAGTAAGGAGATGTTGCCGTAGGTCTATATTATGAGATTATCACATTACGACTGAGACAGTTGTATGTCAAGCGGACCTTTGAAGCTTTACAATTTCAGATACACAGTGTTTCGTTTAGCCGGTTTGGAGCACAAGAAGAGCTGATCACACCAGTTTTCGACACATCGTGATTTGCATCAGTGACATACCACTGAACTGATGGACCATTCAGTTAATTGTATGCACATTTTATTGTGATTTTTTGTAATTAAGTGTCGGATGTCTCACTCAATGTTTAGCATTTCATTTCGAAACCTATCCGTAGCGCTGGAACCCAACGAAGTTTGATAAAACATTAAATGAAAGATGCGCCCTTGTGGACAATGCACCTCAATCAGAATGGCTTCTGGAAGGAACCACTCCAGTGGTGATTGTCAGCCATGCCCATGTGAGAGATATTTTTGGTAGACTTGGGTTACTGTTAACGGTCAACTAAACAGAATTTTGATGGCCCTCGTTGTGGAACAAAGGTTCCCATAAGGAAGTGAACGCTAAGACTGTGCACGTACGTACCTCGCTCAAAAGACATTAATGACACCTTATCCGTTTCGTAAAAATCGTTTTCTCTACTCGTTTTTTAACGCCGTCCCTTTATCCCACATTCTGCCGTCGCAACCAAAAATGGTTGACTATAATCAATAGAACACAAAGCATTTTCATTGTTCCGTTCAGTATCGAACCGTATAGTGCACAAACTAAAAATTCATTTGGTTTGCTAACACTTCACTTTCAATATTGATCGTCTACGACAAGCGATCACGTGAGCATGACCCTGGTGCGCGGTATTGGTATAGTTGCAGCACGTTTGCGTACGATTGATCCGCACTGAACAAACACAAGCCTCAAAACTCCAACGTGACTTTATTTAACGTTATAATTATCAGACGCATCGTTTTGTGGCATGCGTACAGCTAAGAATGTTGCTAGTGAAGAATTCCATTTAAGAAATACCTTTCATGGTCACCTCATACCATCAATTTAGACTGGTTGTTAATCTTTATCAACTTATCTCATGCAGTTTAATCGATGTTACCGTTGTTCAGTTGTGCGCATTCAGATTGCTTGTTTGGAAAATAGTCGACAATATCAAGTTGAAAAGTTGAGATCCCGCAACACGTTTATCATTAATGTGCCTGACACCTCTTATCTGAGCTGATATCAGGAGGGAAGAAGATATAAGAACAAGAAAAATGCAAACTGGCAAAGATTTGTTTATAACAATCCATCTTTAATCCGCTTTAATCGACCTTAATGCAATGTAATTGCTGATATGCGCTAATTACTCTTGTCTACATAAAGTTGACTGTAACTGAGTAATCTCTATGGATTCAGTGATTAATTCATTTACTTGTAAATAAGTGGTGGGGTAAAAAAACCCAACCCGTATTATGTATTTTCCTACTGTCCTGAACCCGAAGTTTAAACATTGAAACGATCACGATTTTTCATCATCTAAACCTACTAGAATTGAACATTTTGTTTACTTTCACCTGACTGAAGTGGTTGATGATGGAGTTGGTTACTTTCCAGTTGTACATCACCCACGTGTGATCGCAGCTGTATTCCCATAGACTTTCCAGCCAGCCTGTTTTCAAACGAGGCACTAGACTTGAGTTTCATCCTTTTTAGAGCTAGTCAGCAGTACATATATGTGCCAGAGTCTGGACTAGAGGTCTGGTCAAGCGTTTTTGAAGCAACCTTGTTGGCCACAATACTGTTGGCTTCACACAAGGAACGACGGAACTGTCATGTGCAAACGCTCAACGGGTTCCGCTTGTTAGTGATGATCAGGTTACTCGATCGTCTCGATAGGAGACACCGTTGATTTCGTTTGTTCTCTTTTCGAAATGAGGGTGTAGCGGGGCAATTTTGCTCCGTTTATGTGGAGGAAGAACTGGCAATGAAATCAGTGAGTTGGTGGTCCTCATGCAATGGAAAGGAATCAGAACTGTACGTCGAGATAAGAGCCAGTGGAAAATAGTACTTAAAACAGCGTGCAACTTGTAATCCGACTGTATGTGATTTGATGCAATAACGTTGGTCTCGATTTGTGTTTCTCACTTGAAGTGGCAGAAGCAACCTGGAATATTGAACCAGGATATGCGTTAGAACGTGATTATTCTTCCATGACTTGATCATGCGTTGACCGTTCGTTTTAAATGGCCGAAGATCCGTTTCTGAGTTCTTCTAAATATGTGCTCATGCGTCGTCATTTTGCCATGTACACGATTCACAAGCTAAGATTACGCAGCTGAACTGATCATCGGTCATCCCGCGGAGCACTCACACCCCTAACTCATGACTTCTACGCAGACAAGGAAGTGTGCGAAGGGTGCGACTGTTTCCCAATAGCTAGCTTTGGTATCGAGCAATAAGCAACGAAGACTCCCAACAAAACACGTTAAGTGATGGAAGACGAGTCGTAGAACTTTGAATCTACCACAAAAATTATCTTTAAATAACAATTGCTGAGGTTTCTGGAAGATTTCCCAATAACAACGCGAGGAAGGAATCTTCTAGTGCGAATGTTATGAAACCGTCTCCCGCAGTGTTCCAGCCGACGAGAAATGCAGTGCTGGTGGACGTCCCAGTGACTATAGCTCCTTTTAATGACATCAGCATCCTGGGTCTCGACCCAGACGATCCTGTACAAAATTCGCCGCAGTTCTTGCCTCAGTCTAGGACTACTGGTTCCACCTGCTGACGGATAAATGCAACTTCCTGATATAGAGTGCCAACAAATTTGAGTTTATCTTCTACAAGGGCGGTCGACGACCTGACCAGGAGAACGCAGATTCAGATTAGAGAATATCTCCTCCGTACGGCAACTGTACACTATACTCGGTTCTCGAGTTAGCAGGTTATTACTGTACATTTCTACCCTCGCTTCACGAAACCAGATTTCCCTTTAATAGCCCATTTACAAAATATTCCAAATAAAATGTTTCTTTGAATTTTAACACGTTTTCAATCAGGCTAAATGGATGCTTAACTCGAATTTGTTCTTGACCTAATCTGACCCATCGTTTGAAATGATGGTCGCATCAGAGACTTCCGGTTACAACAATAAAGCTGTAATCCCTGTTGTTCTCTCTACCGCTGTTACAGCCTGTAAGTCTTACTGTTGATAGCACACGTATACGAATACAACACCTCCCACTTATTCACAGATGGCTCAAAGCAGGCCATCTGTGTGTTGGTAAATCAGTCACTCGAGCAAACCACAGTCAGAAGAAAGGTCTGTCAATCAACTTTTTGGCGAATAAGTTTCACGACATTTAAGTGTACGCTTTTGTGGTTTGATTTTTGACATGACCTATACGGGAGTTTGCGCAGTGGACGAATTCTCAGGCAAAGCGTCTTTTGTGATCACAACACAACGAAGTGCTTACCGCATTCCTTGCATACAAGTGCATGCCCCAGTCAACAGATAGCTTCTGTCAAGCATATGCCACACCATGTTCAATCGGCTCCCAGTTCTCAGATACTGAAGGCAGTCATCGACGTTATCACTGTCAAGTTGGAGTACAACCGCGCGATCTTAGATGCCATATGTACATAAGCAGTGGAGCTGGATGTGGTTCAGGTGGACAATAAAGTGCGGCAAAACGCTCCGGCAGATAAGGAATTTTGTAGGCACGGCGTGGTTTCAGCACAAACTAGATGATGACCTACAACAACACATCTACCACCTAGAATCAGTGTCCGTCGTGAACTGCTGTGTCATACACTATAGAATGGTAAGTTCCTAGGAACGTCGCGGTCACATAGTCGGGTAACTGTATTCCAGATGCTCGGATATCAACCAGATGATCGCACTTACAGGAACTTAGTCATACTAGCTCTCAAATAGATAGCGTTTTAAACCGGAACTAGTGAATTTCGGTAAATTGTCAATCGATCGCGTTCTCCAGTCTTGAATAAAGGTGCAGCAACCATAGTGTTACTCACATCCAAACTTTGTGGGATTCAGTGACAAACAGTCGTAGGATAACACTCATCAAATGGCCTAAGGAATTTCTTACGCACAGTTTATTTCAGCCATTTTTGCCACATTTTGTGACTAGATTGGCATCCTGTGTATTCAGTCTCTACCGTACAACCGAAATCAAACGTTCAAACGGCGTGCTTCGTTCGCACCTTCACATTTGTCATTCTGATTACAAATGTGAAACGGACAAATACAGGATATAACACTGATATCCTGAGTGCATGACCATTCAATTCCCCATTCAAAAGGCTCCAGTAAGGAAATCACCAGCGTGGGTCACATTTGGTAGAAATCTTAGGACTCTACCAGACATCATACGGTGAAAAGAAGTAGTGTTACTGAAACAAAAGAGAAACAATATAATCAGACGTGTGTAGACCGACTCGGGGGATTTGGCACGAAGCACATGGTTTATGTTACTACCTGTGGTCAGAGACAGCTACTTTGACTATCAGAAATTATCCTGAGAAGCTGTAGTCGAGTTCTCTACATGATAAGACTAAGTCCATTAGTCTACAGACGCCATTGGAACGGGATCGTTTTAAAGGTTAGTAACGCAGATTTTACGGCTTAGCCGACCACAGACATGAATCTGCTGTCAGATTCGATTTACATTCAGTTGTTCACACTGAAATAACATCTGTCAAAAGGATCCAATACAGTGCGGAAAAATCCGTGTTTGAAGGCATACTGCTGATGTTTTTTTTCCTTGTAAGAAACAGGAGTTGCTAAGACGAGCAGTCTTCAAGCGTATAAACACGTTCTCATATAACCTCCTTTTTAGGCCGTTGTGTCTACACACATTCTCTTGGATAAACCATCAGATGACTCCGTTCAGAAAGATTTCGATTATCCTGTTTCAATATTTGTTAGTTACCATACTCCTTACAACTTCCGCGTAACACTTCGTTTCCATTTTTAGGAATTGTTCAACCTTGTCTCACATATTATTATGTTTTCATGATAAACGGTTTGGGTAGTTAGCATATCTGATCTTTTTCTGTCCTAGCTGGAAATGCCACAGCCGATCCGAAACCACATTGTACATAATATATTTGGATTTCCTTAGACTCGTATACTTCCAGTTGAGCAAGTGGATCTAACGATCCCCAATACCCCTTCTGTTGCGACAGATTTACAAACACTTCACCTCGATTTTCCTCGGGAAACCCACTTTGTGGAATCGGCTTCTTACTTTTTTCACCAGTGATATAAAAAAACAGCGTTTTCCCAGGATGCTTATATTTGAATCCTAAACGTACTTCTTTCAAACTTAGTCCGATGAATTCAATTAGCTAAATTCAGTTGTGTTTGTGAATTCCAATCAACCAACTGAATCAAAAGTTAACACTAGCAACGTTTTACCATCACAGGATTTTATATGCACTGTCCTATTGGTTGTCCAGATAGAAACTAGGCTCATTCAGCTTATCCTAGCAACAAACCCTCCGAGTTTGTCGCTATTCCCACTGCAGCCGGTAGAACGTATTTGGAAATTAAAATTCAGTTGGTTTACCAACGTGTCATTCGTTAACATGTTCAGTCACGTAAGGGAAGATGGTAATGAATGAGGGGTGAGTGTCTAAGTTCAGACAACACTCCAAATTTTTGTTTTCATTCTAATAAACACCGGCCCAAAGGCATAACAACCTATGCCGCGTTGACATTGCTTTCAATGGACAATCCACTACCCTTACTCGATTCCCTACTGAGACTAACTGATATATGCTATCTCAGTCAACTCAAACAAATGGACTGCGCATTGCGTGACCGGCTGTGTACGACCTGTACTGCAATCGGTTAGCTGTGGTACTGAAGAAAGTACCAATCCTGATCACTGTGTCGGTTTGGAGTCGGTCAACCGATCGTGGAGCGTGTTTTGTTGATCCAAACGTTTTGTTGACATTCCAGTAGCGTGTCATGTCAAACGGACAATTCGAAATACGGTTTGTAGGACTGAAGATAATATGGACGTAGTGGTTCCAATGAGGATGGATCCGACTCTCGTTTGCATGTGCGTGTGCGTCCATCAACTTCGGATGCGACTGATATGTAATAATCTACCGAAATTATTGCAATGCGCAACTTCTTAGAGGTACTGTATGGTTCGATTGTTCTTTTGTTGTTGTTGCTGAGTGCCGGCTGTTTGGTTAGGATATTGAGCTTACCGGACTTCTGTTGAGGCGTTTGTGCGGATGATACGTGCATGGTCGTGTAAGGCCTGATGACTGGGCGTTTCTAGGCGTTCAATAAAGACAGAGGTCTGTGCAGTCCAGCCTGCGAACAATTTGATCAGCTTAATAAATGTTTAATCTTTCTCACATCTGTATCACTGATAAATCAATAGCACCAACAAAACAATAACTATTTGATAACTTTTGTCTCCACGTAAGTTGAGTGATTTGACTCTGAAGTGGTAGGTTGCTGGACACTCAGCCACTTCGTGTCTACTGATTATTCTCTAAACCTTTAGGATTAAAACAATGTCGAGTTACATATCAAGGAGCAGACGCTTGTAATATCTTTATTACTACCACTGATCGCTTTACAACGTGCGGAAATTTGTCATCTGAATTTCTAACTGACGCAGATCACTTAATTCGGATATTTCTATATGTATTTGTACACACTGTACCAAGTCTACACACAGAACCAAAATAATCCCGTACCGGAGTTCACATCCAAATAGGAAACATGGGTAGAAGTTGTAAACAAATAATCGTTTGGATCACCCTCGAGGTTCATTCAGACTATCAGGGTTAGTTCAATACGTACTTGTGCTACCTAAACGTAGCCTGTTTTCTTATTTTTGAATTAGTTACCAACACGACTCTAGTTAGCTGTTCGTTGATAATGGTTACGACTCTTCACCGGGATCTTCCAAAATACTTACCATTTTGACTCAAGCCCAAAGTGTTAATTGTTCTTCCTATTTATGATTAGATGCTTACGTGATCTCCACTAGTGCATCAAATCGAGGGCAATGTGGTGGACAAGTTGGTATGCGCTCGACCCTTTTCCATTACGAATTTAGAACGTCTTTCCTAAATAGCAATCGAAATGTAGTCCTAAAAAGCACCAAACTAAAAGAACGCCGTAGTGTTTGAAAACAAAGCGTATATTTCCAGCAATGTTTGGAAATAAGTGGTTAGCTCTAGCATAATCTGAAGGGGGGAAAGGAACACGAGGTGGGGCCCAGTTCACTCGGGGGCATTCAAAAACACACCAACCAAAGAGTGAGTAGAACCTTCGAGTGTGTTAAACAATATTCGAAAGGATGTATGCGAAACGACCTTGAAGAATGAGTCTTTAGGAAAAGGGTGAGCGTTCGTTGCGTGTAATTAGTTGCACGACTGACCAAACTGGCACTGAGTTAGTATCAGGCCTCCTATAACGGGTGTACGCAGAAGCATGCGTACAGATCAGACAAGAGAGAAAACACGGTTGCAATCGGGGTCCTTCGAGAAGTCACACGACCGTTGGTCACTACAGTAGTGTACATCACAGACAAGTTTTAATTCGTGCAGATTGAACGCAACTAATCACCCAATCCATTTCAGGCCTTTTTTGTGTAGATAAATTCTACATTTATGCCAACTTTAGAAGAAATCGTGTTAGTTGATCGGAAGCTAGAGCTGGTTGAAGGTGTATATCGTGTAAAGCCAACAGAAGGTCGTATATGATCCAAGTTGCAACCGTAACGAATGCATGCCGTGAAGTCGATTAAAAGTGCATTTAAGCGTGACAACACCAGTTGCCTTTGCACACACCATAATTGAGTGGGTGTTCAATCTGCAAGGTGGTCGCACAACGGACAATCGTGGGAAGGTCAAGCAGCAATCTGCGCTGAAACATGACGATCACTCTGAAGCCAGTTAATGCACATTGAGATGATGACATAAACAGTTGACCATAAAGCCTCAACACGAATGCTAGAAATGATGACCAGTATCAGAAGACATTAGATAAAAGGTGTAAGGATAGTTTTCTGGCTCGTCACGCATGAGATACAATGAAATTCGAAAATTGTAGAGACGTTTTTACGCTGTGGTTGAACACCCACAACAAACCTGTTCACTGCTACTCTTAGTCAAGACTAAAACTACGTTCGCTTCATCTATACTACGTAAGATACATTCTTGTTTTCTGTCGATAAATCTATGCTCCGAACAATAAAGAAACATCTTGAATGCTCTGCATTCATAGTCTCTTCGCGGGAGCTGGCGATACTTATTTGTTTACAAGTAGCCCGTGGACTTTATTGAAAGGTTTCTTGTCGCTGAGTTCTTCTGAAGCGAAAAGTTCAAGCGATCCTGAAACACTCCCACTTTTTCGATGAGATAAATACCGACAATCGAAGGCACGATGATCGGTTCAGTCAGACATGAAGTACTTTCGGAGGGTTCATTGAAAAAGTAGAATGGCTTGCAATCTGCACTTCGCCCTCAAAAGTGATGAGTAACCAAGGCCATTGAGAAGTGGGACATAGCTATTACATTTATGACGAAAAAGTCAGTTAGCTGTTGGATGAAAGTTTGGATGTTGGTGGATAATGAGATGAAACACGAGTTAAAAAATGCAGCTTCATTTAGATGCAACAGGACCTGTGAAAGCATCGGAATTTGCTACAGTTTTATGTCTGATGGTAGAGATATTCGATACAGGTTATAACGTTACAGTAGATTTTTTCTTGTTCCGATCTTGGCATGCGTACTCAACACGTGGCGTACACCACTAGTGTGGAGGCTACGTTTGAACAACAAAAGAGTCCCGGTAGAGGCAGGAAAACATAATAGATTGATCGTTAGGAAAGATTAGTATTAGGTTACCTGTACAAACCAAGCTCAAAAACCCTCCGACTAACCCGCAGTAACTCACGAAGAACCGCAGATATGCTATTCTAAGTTGATATCGTTCATTTCTAGATGTTATTACTCATCTCCAAGTCCCAGGTATCAGTTCATAGGTAGGTCCACACGATCACAGTTTTTGCTAACTGATTAACAGCTGTCTAACCGCGTGGTTTTGAATAACTGATAAAAGAAAAGCTTATACATAACATGGGTCATGTATGACCTGTCCGATTGTTTTGGGGGTTACAAAATCTTAGTCGTTCTTATCTTAACTCAGGACTCAATTTACCGAAGGGAATGGGGAAGCACAACCACCAGTTTATACGCCAACAGAAACTAACCATTAGGTCTTGAATGCATAGGGCATCAAGGCATTCCTTCGAGAACAAAGTAGCGGATCTTACGGATCTTTCTTCCTTCCGTAGAACAGGCATGATCTCACATTGTCTCATCAATTCTGGCGCTAGGTTAATGACTTTTGTAAGCATTTTTTTAAACAAATTTAAGGTAGTCTTTCATAGCTGCTGTGTGCACGGTTAGGTTTGATTAATTTTGGTCAATTACGTTTGCAAAATACCTGAAACTCTGTAGAACAGTAAGTTCACTATTCTGTCAGGCTTGTTCAGGGCAACCAGACTTAATGATAGGACCATTCTCCCCTTTGTTAAATTAGTATACAAGGTATGCTTCAGAGGCCACTCTATTCGGTGAATTCCTCTTATTGGTTTGAGGTATGCTATTCCCTGTATAAAAATGGGAAGACATTATTGAAAAAAACTGAGAATATACCGTGTCCATCAAAGGAGAATCCCGTCTAGCCAACTCATAGATGATACGTTCGAGGGATTGTGTGTCTAAACGGATCACAACCTTATACATGGAATTCTTGACCAACGATAACCCACAAGCTTAAATTCGTCGTTGACACAGAAACGCAATGTCTCCCGAGCCCTGTTATAAAACCTCTGAAAAGCATTGGATTTCATTCCTTGAAAAGATAATTGGAAAAGGTGAATGTCGGTTGAAGACTTGCCAACAGTAGTTGGTTTTCACCTAAAAATATTGACACGCTATCGTCACCTTGGATATTGTTTAAACGGATTACTTTGTCCCGTACCTTCACAAAAGTGACGATAGAAAAAAATCAGTCCACTGTACTCACACGTGCAACCTGAAATGCATCGTATTTTTGCTCCACGGTAGTAATGTGCAAATTAAGGTATACTATTCCATTAACCGAAAGTGTTAGTATGGTGTGGTCTTCATGAAAGCGTCGTGATACGGCCATATTTCTGATAAAAAAAGCAGTTTCTCGAGCAGGTCAGATTACCCTATTGTTTTTTTCATGAGAACGATTTCACTCCAGTTATATGAATGGTGCCAAACAATTGTTGAAAACAAAACTGCCCTATTCGAACGGTTTCTGTGAATGAGCTGCTTAAATCATTCCAGAGAATACGCCAAATTGCCTATATCGAGGCACCAGACGGAATGGGACATATCGAAGCTGAACCAGACAACTCGATGCAGAGGTCGCAAAAACCGAGAAATTCCATGTATGTCTGACAGGATTTACTACAGTGTGTTATAATGTCAGGACACAACAGACAAATGGTTCTACAAGCATGGAAACGGCACGACATAGCTCGTTCGCTGCAGTAGAAGCTGTATGCTCTAACCGGTCTCCCACGAATTTACTTGCTTGTGAAAGCAGACTTGCACTAGCCTCCAGTTGATGAAAAACTGATAGTTGTAGAATGCATCGATTTGTTTTTTTATGATTCATGCTCTCTCCCAGTCCAGTACTATTCGTCAGCCGATGACACATTCGACACAGTCATCTGCTATCGCACGTCGGCTGCGGTTGCCAGAGCAACTGGGTTGTGTGATCCAAGTAAAGCATACACGTCTGTGTTGGTTGATCCGAGCATGCCACAATTGTATGCAAGCCCCGTCTGACAACGTGACAGGATTAGGATAAGCCCTTGCGCTCGAAATCTCATGGTGTGTTACCGACTTCACACCTTGCCTCCAGGTCTACAGGTTATCGGGCAATCTGCAATCTATGTAAGATATGCCTGGCTGAACCGCGTACTGAGAGCTACAATTCAGTGTCCCTTTTTGTTCAAGAATGTAATGCGGCCGATGCTATAAGATAATGAAGAACGAAATCAATAAATGGATTGAGAATAACACAACGTTATGAGCAAGTTGTAATAGTCTACGTTTCAACCACATCGGGTGGCCTTCCTCAGGAGTGTTGTAATCGAAAGCGTGATTTCGATTACTCATCGGTAATCAAATACCGCTCAACAAGTCAATGATTTCTGTGATTTCAACTTGTAGAAAAGTCCTAGTCGAAGAGTCATCGACTGGAGTTAACAGGACAGTTACTGTGTCTCCTCTCGGGGCGATCGGACAACCTGATCATTACTCACAAGCGAAAGTGGCTGAGTGTTCACATATGATAATTGCGGTCGTGCCTAACGTGAGGTCAATGGCGCAGTGGTAAACACGGTTGCTTCATGAACAGCGTGTCCGTGGTTCAAGTCCCGGCGGTGGCGATGATATGCCTACTGACGAGCTCTAATGAGAGCGAAACTCGAGTCTAGTGCTTCTTTTCGAAAGGGTCGGACTGGAAAGTCTATGTGAATGCGACAGCTGCGATCAATTGTGGGTGATGTACAATCTATATGAAAATCAAAATCCCCTACTACGCATCGGCAATAAGAAAGGTAATTGGGTAAACAATGTGAAATAGTATCGCACCAATCACTACATTTTCTGTGTCTGGGTGTCGGAGGTCTCTTCTAATAAACAATCGCTGAACGACTGGTATCAGGTTGTTAGGACACTTATGATTGCTTACAATTGAACTCCTCCAATTTGCAGACACGAAACTACAGCACTTTTTGGTTTGGAAGCAGATATCCTGGAAGCTTGGATCACCACAGTAAAACACTAACTGCAGATCATTTTTGGTAAGGTAATGTACCTTGTATCGATTATATTGAACGATCGCTTGATAACAGCACTTCACCAGTTTTTTTTTACCATTTCCAATTTTCAAACTACTTTCGTTTTGGTGAGATTGTTAATTTATCATTTCCTCTCCGAAGATAAGTCACAATTCGCTCTGTCTCGCTAGCTTGACATGACCCCCTATGTACACTGTATTTTTCAGGGTAAATAGCATTGCCGTTCGCATTTCGACGATGAGAATTAGACAGAGTATTATACTACTAAACAGGTCAAGCAACCTTTTTGTCAACATATTGATATTCCCATTTTGCGTTCAGGGGGCTTAATCATGCTGTAGCGAAAAGGCGCCCAATAAAACACAATCTTTATTGTCCAGCTCACTAGTTACCATGCTACGCGCGCGCTCGCGTTTGAGTCAGAATTCCAGTCCACTACAACCCCGGTTTCCGCCCGCACGTCACGTGCACTTCTGCCCGGTTTATGTGTGGTCGGCGCCTTCTATCGAGGGTTTTCTGCCTGCCATTCCTCGTCCGTTGGTCCGATTTTGTCGAGCGATGGCTCGTCCGGTTGCTCGTGTTGTCTGCCATCTGATTTGATCGTATTTGATCGTATTCCACGACCGTATCGAGATTTTCCTCTGAGTGTTGGAATAATCGCGCCTCTGATCTGGTCGTCCATACTATTTTGCCTGCCATGTCTCGCCCGTTGGCCTGATCCAGTCGAGCGATGACTCATCCGGCCGCCCACACCGTCCCCGTTCCGCTCGCTGTGGGGTTTTAGACGTAGCTCTCCCCGCGTTGAGGTATTCCGCCGAGTGTTGGAATACTCGCACCTCCGGCCTGATACTCCACCACACTCCCCCTCCTTTAAGGAACCTACCGCGATTGTGCCAGGGTGCCAAGTGTACAACATTGATCCATCGCCCACGAGAACCTTGGTTGATTTGGAAGCTCGCACTCCTGCCGTTTGTGATAGTAAATGGTCCGTTCCACCGCCTTTTAAATTTTCCTGCGCCGGGGCCGGATTTTTCTGGTCGGTCGTAGTCTCTTACTTTCACCTGGTCTCCGATCCTGAACGAGCGCCATTTATGTGTGTTGTGCCTCAAGTCATATCTTTGCTTCTTTCGGTGTTGTCTTTCTGTTGTCCGTTCAAGCGCACGGTATTCCAGGTGTTGTCGTTCTCGCGGCAATAATTGCCCCTCTCCGGCTCTGGACACGCAGATATCCAAAAGAATCCATGGCTCTCTCCCGTATGTCAGCTCAAATGACGAACTCTCAGTTATTGTATGCTTCGTCGTGCGATATCCAAACAAAACATCCGATAGTCCCTCTTCCCAGTTATTACCTCTACTACTCAGCCATTCCTTCACTGTACGATTGAACCGCTCCGTCAACCTGTTCGTTTGTGGATGGTACGGCGATGTTCTCAGGTGCTGAATTCCCCAATTCCTCAGCATCTCCTGAAATTACCGCCCCTTAAAACACGGGCCCTGATCCGTTGTAACTCTGTGAGGTACTCCAAAGCAAGCCAGGACACTGTTCATGAAAGCGTGTGCTACTGTTCCGCTGGTTTGATCTGCCGTGGGAATAGCTTCCACCCGTCGTGTGAAATGGTCAATCATAACTACTATGTGGTGATTTCTATTTGATCTTGTTGGGAACGGGCCAAAAATGTCTATACCCCGGATGTGCGCGGCATCCTCTGTTACGATAGATTGCATGGACAGTGCTGTCGTCATTATCTCTCAGTTCTGTTGACAATGGGGGAAGGCTCAAGTGAAATCAATCACATCTTTCCGCATTCTGGGCCAAAATACCCTTCGCCGCAGTAGTTCGAGCACGCGTTCTCGTTCCACGTGAACATCTGTGTGTGCCAGTCGAATCACACGTTCCCTCTGGCCTTCCAGGTCGCAACCCCCTCTGCACCTCCATATCGTCGATGAGTTGACCGTTTTCTGGGTGTAGACGGTTCCAGATCTGTAACAGCTCGTTCAGTCCCGAAGTCAATGTCTTGGGTTCGGTACCCGCCAGTAGATGTTCACATATTTCGCGTACTTGAGGGTCTTGCTGCTGATTGACCAAGATGTCTTTATCGGCAACCGATAATGCGTTCATGGGTATGGCTTCAGTCGGCAGCTCACTCTTCTGCATCGGTCACGATAGTGCATCAGGTACCTCATTGTTCGTGCCGTTGACATGCCCGATAGTAAAATTGTACTCTTGCAGTCGAAGTGTCCAGTGTGCCAGTCGTCCGCGCAGATCTTTCGCCATCTCCAGCCAGATCAGGGGTTTGTGGTCCGTATCGACGGGAAAGGTGGGCGCTATCAGATATGTCCTCCACTTCTCCAGCATCCAGACGATAGTTAGGCATTCTTTCTCCGTGGTGGAATACTTTTTCTCTGCTTCCGCCAGCACTCGGCTGGCATACTCAATTGTCCCTGGCGGTTTTGAATGAACGTCCCCGAAATCACTTGCATCAACTAACACTGTGAATAGCTCATTCGGTTTGGGGATCGTCAGGCACCGTCGAATGATGGCAGTATTCTGCTTGAGTTCATTGAACGCCACCTCCAAGTCCTCAGTCCATACAAATTTCCTGTCATTCTTCAACAGTTGGGACAGTGGACATGTTTTCTGGGAGAATCCCGGCGCAAATTTCGAATCGTAACCGACCATTCCAAGGAAACACCTCAGTTACCGCTTCTATTTTGGTGTTGGAAAGTTCTTGATGGCTGACAACTTCTCTGGCAGTGGTTGAATTTTTCCATTACCAACCGTGTGTCCCAAGCAAACGATTGAATTGCTTACTACTTAGTTTTAGGCTGACTGAATCGATTCGTTACAACACTGCTCGCAATCTGTCTACGTATTTCGACACTGTCTTGGAGAACACAACGATGTCGTCTCCGTATACAACTACTCCCTCCTGACCCTCCAGAATGCGAAGCAAGAGATGTTTGACGGTAGTTGGAGAATTGCACAGACCAAACGGTGTCCTAAAGAACTCGTACTGCCGTCTGTTCACACAAAAGGCCGTCTTCGCTCTCTTCTTCCGTACCATTGGTATTTGCCAGTAACCGGAATGCAAATCTGTGAGGGATAGTAATCTAGCTTCAGGCAGGTGCGCAAAGATCTCCATCGGAGGCATCGGGAACGCGTCTTTGATCGTCACTTGGTTCAGCTCTCTGAATTCGACATAAAATCGGTAGGTTCCAGCCGCTTTCCTAGTCAACACGACTGGTGACGAAAATGGGCTGCCTGTCCTCTGAATTATTCCTCTCTCCAGCATCTCCTTTGACTGTCTTTCCAATTCCGAAATCAACTCGAATGGTATTCTCCGGTATACTGGTCTGCATTGCTCACTCAGCTGTAAGTTGATCGAGTGTTCCATCCATGTACAATATCCGTATTGATCATCCGCACTAGTAAACAAGTTAGCAAATCCACGACTACTCATCAGTAATCTAAAATATCGCCAAGCAGGTTTAATGAGATCGGAGATTTCGACCTGACTAGGAAGTACTAATCGCGGGCTTATTGACTGAAGTTAACAGACGGTAACTGAGTCTCCTATCGAGACGATCGAGCAGCCTGATCATCACTCACAGGCGAAAGTGGTTGAATGTTCACATATGCTAATTCGGTCGTGCCTAATGTGAGGTCAGTGGCGCAGTGATAAACACGGTTACTTCGTGAACAGCGTGGCTGGAGTTCTAGTTCCGGCCGTGGCAAGGATATACACTACTGACGAGCTCTAATGAGAGCGAAACTCGAGTCTAGTGCTTCTTTTCGAAAGGGTCCGACTGGATAGTCTATGGGAATGCGACAGCTGCGATCAATTGTGGGTGATGTTCAACTTGAAGTTGTAGAGACTTCCGGTGACGCGCATGCTCCGCGTACCTTGAATTCCTTCAGACGCCCTTAACAAGCATTTGAATTTCTCAAGGAGTACCAAGCTACGCCACATCGGACATTATGTACGAAGTTGCTAACAAGCTTATGCGACATGGTAGCTTTCATCTCAAGCAGCCTCGACTTGTCGATTGTCGCAATGTGTCTAAACAACCCTTCTAATGTCAGTGACAAAGCAGCCCCTTCTCATCATCTTCATCATCATCTAATTCACCCCCACTCGCCAGAAAAAAATTCACGATCGGTTCCGTTGGTTGGTACGAAGGCCTATCCCAAAACATGGCGATTGGCAGATGAGGTCGGTCGTTATGACCAGCGTCTGAACGACTCAAACCGGAAAAATGGTCGAAAAGGTGGAACTACGGGTCAGCATCCCAAATCTTTTCTCGAGATGAAAGAAACGCAAACGAAGCATACATATGCAATGTTAGGCATCGTACAATAATAGGTGAAACTAATATTATTCCCACATTATTAAATCGTTGTCTCCTTTGACTTACATTTCGTTTGAAAAAGATACGATGTATCAGTGTTTGTTTACGGTTTAATATGTTAGAACGGTTCGGGATGTGAGCAGGGTTCCGCGTCGTGCGGCCCTCCATAAAATAAGAAACAAGGCTGCACACCGATTCAACACAGGGTGTCATTTCTCACGAACACAGGTTTGCTGATGGACTTGTTCGCGTGTCTTTATTGATCGATGGCCCTAATTGCTCCCATTAAATGACATGCCATTTGTCTTGTGTCCGTACTGTTTATTTTTGATCCAATGATGTTCAGTTTGTTGATCGTTTCTCGCATGATAATTGGCTATGTGGTGTCGGCCATAGTGTTTGATCACATCAATCGATGCATACCATCATTTGATCACCGTCTCGCATGATTATTGGCGGGTATATCTGACTTTTATGATTGGCCTGAAGTTCTGCTTGAGCCATTGCCTTTTGCTCCCTGCGTTCGCCACCCTGACTGTTGAGTGTTCTCGTACACCCCACTCAGACGAAATTCATGTACACTGTACTTGGACTGAATTAGATTGTGGTTGTGAACTGGAAGGAAGGCATCCTGGAATGAAATCATTATTAGACAAGTTACCCATCATCAATTGTTCAAAACGTCTTGCCAGGAAAGTTATCGGTATATCCAACACGCATCGGACTAAAAGAGCGCAATAATGTCCGGAATGGGTCTGTATACTTCCAGCAACACTGGGAAATATAAGTACTTAGGTATATGCTAGTCTGGGACCAACGGTGTATACCAAGACGAAGGAAGATAGCTCGACGACGGCTAATGACCATTCGGCTGTACTCAAAGAAGTGCCAGACGAAAAGTGAATATAACCTTCGAGTACGTTAAATGACTGTAAAATGTGTAAGTGGAGCAACGTCGAGGATCAGAACAGTGGATGAATTTTACTGATAAGTAGTTTGGCTGAGTTGTCAGAAGAGACCTATTTGCGAAAAACCTGAACTTTGGCTGGATTCGAACCAGCGAATGAGTGTGTCGTTAAGGCCTTCTACGATAGGCATCCATAGAAACATATATCCAGAAGAGGCAGGCGGAAAAGCATGGTCATAGTAGGGATCTTTGGTGAAGTCTTACGACCGTTAGTCACTAGAACATAAAATAAATCGGTCGTACTTTGCGTAACCTGCCTTCTGTAGTGTTCGACTGTGCCGTATTTATGGTGAACGGCGCTGATTTACACATACTTCACCATTGTGTTATCATAGGCTCGTTACGTGACGCACCCTGAATCACATGTTGTGGGGGTTTGTCGGGCAGGAAGTGCGAGCATTCCAACTCTCGGCGGAATACTCCAACACAGGGGAGGTGTGTTCAAAAACCCATGGTGAGCGGATGGAGAACGGCGTGGGCGACCGGATGAGTCATCGCTCGACCGGATCGGACCAACGGGCGAGACGTGGCAGCCGAAATAGAATGAATGACCAAATTGAAAGCGTGAGTATTCCAACACTCTCAGGACTATTTCAACACTGCTGTGTAGTACGGTCAAAGCCCACAGTGGATAGACGGAGGACAGCGCGAGCGACCGGGCAAGCCACCCTTGAACGAAATCGGATAAACGGACGAGGAATAGCAGGCAGCAACCCCCCGGGTAGAAGGCGCCAATCCCACACCTAAACCGGGTAGAAGTGCACACGACGTGGGAGCGGAAAGCGGGGGGTGGTGTGGACTGGAATTGTGATTCAAAATCGCGAGCGCTCGTGTGGCATGGTAACTAGCGAGTTGGGCAATAAAGATTGTGCTTTACTGGACGCCTTTTCGCTACAATGTCATAGCATGAAATTCTTCCAACATCTTGACTGCATTGCCATTTCCGGGTTGAGTAATACTGAATAATAGTCTACCTAGCCAAATTCAGATTGCAAATCGTTTTCATCCTGATTTCATATAGTGTGAAGCTGTGACCATTATGGTAAGTGACAACCTACACCGTAGTAAAAAGTGGAGCTTCAGTTCAGCAGTGGTGGTGCGCGAGAACCAGTCCGCCTGTTTGACAGTTGCGCAATGCATTGGAATTGTGTTCATTTCTGTGGAATCGGGACAAGACGCACGGAAGTTGGCCCAACTTCTGTGTTACACACACACACACAGGTGGTCAAAACGTGAATTACAAAGTCATGGACATCTGAGTGAAACGGTTAGAGCTACTGGGAGCTCCCATAATTCGACGGCCAGAAGAAGGTCCCGTACATGGACTAGTGAAATTGTTCCTGATGCGCTTTTGGGGTATCCCTACACAGGTCCATAAAAGTGTTTGATTAAACTGGCTGAGAAATGTAACTCAACAAAAGCCACGATTTAAAAAATGCCTAAAGTAACTAAGTAAGGTGCCGTTGAAACCTCAGCCTCTCACTGTTGTTGTCGTCAGTCAGTTGTTGTCTGTTGTATGTTGCACTGTGATTGCTGTTCACTTGATAGACAGTAGATGAGTTTCTGTTCCCTTCGTTATCCTTTGATTTTCTGTTTCGCAGACGTTCTATTGTCGACTCTCTAAATTGGAAATAACCTTCTGATTCGTCCTTTCTTTTCAAACCGTCCGACACAATTTCAGATATGTGTAGGCTTTCTCAACTTCTTTCAGTCTGTAAGTTTCTCATTAATCCTGCAGATAACTTCGACATACGAAGTGTTACATTTATTTTTGACTATTTTCAAAACGTGACTTTAAATCGGCTCCGACCATGAAAGAGATTACATTTCACCTGGATGGACTGTAGTAGAGAAACGTGTAGTGCGGTTCAGCGAAATTTCCTTAGTTACGTAGTGGGAAGCATACAACACGGCAAAACGTTTTGGCAGGAACTACTGAAACCAGGATAAACGGACCATCTTTTTTACGCAAAAACTTTCTGCAAACAGCTGGTTGCAATTAGGCGTCCTTAATTAGTGTCGACACAATCATACATTGACATGTTACAAAAATGTGAGATGCTTCCACCAGAACATTTGGGAGTGGCAGATACATAATGTTACTAATAAAATAACACCGTACCAGGCCATGGTGCTTCACTTTGTGGTCACACAGAGACACTATATCCGGACCAGACTGGATCATGAACTGAGGCCTGATTGATTGGTCAACGGAATCACCTAATCTAACTCCACTGAGTTTTCCACTGAGGATGCCCTACACCGAAGATTCGCAGGGTTACACTAATGACAATTAAAAGTCAAAGTGACCCATTGTCCAGGAATACAAAGTTGCTAGTACGGATATGTTAGTTAAAATTCAGTTCGATCACCTAAAAATAATACCATACTGGGGGTCGAACCATTGCTAATCTTGAAAACACCAGCTGTGATGAATAGAGAAGCAAATTCCATGACAGATCGGTAATGAATGGCGGTATTTCCCTGTACTTAACACAGTCTGCATTGATTTGACTTCAATTAGTCTACGAATGAAATAGAAACTTAATATGTTTGTTAGATCGGATAGTACTACCCCACTACTCATTTGCAAAGTGTTATCAAAGCTGTGTATCTGCTTGTTCTGGGATTGAACAAAGTACATCGCTAAACTCTAAAAATGTGAAATACCACACTGGTTTTCGGTAAGTTACGATAATCTTGTTCGCCTTGGATGCTCAAGGTCAGTTAACGGTCAGGATCGTGAACACACGGATCAGAAAGTAATCAACCACATTCCGTTCATAACCCGAACACCTGATGATGGGTAACTTGTCTAATAATGATTTCATTCCAGGATGCCTTCCTTCCAGTTCACAACCACAATCTAATTCAGTCCAAGTACAGTGTACATGAATTTCGTCTGAGTGGGGTGTACGAGAACACTCAACAGTCAGGATGGCGAACGCAGGGAGCAAAAGGCAATGAACCGGATGTATTGGTAGCTATTACCAATTATTGGCTCAA